>JANJGN010000405.1:10000-22500 GCA_026770705.1 Isurus oxyrinchus
TGTGGAGTGTCAGTGAGAGAGAGCAAGTGTGTGTGTGTGTGTGAGAGAGAAAGAGCGAGTGTGTGTGTGTGTGAGAACGAGTGTGTGAGTGTGTGTGAGAGAGAGGGAGCAAGTGTGTGTGTGCGAGAGAGAGAGCAAGGGTGTGTGTATGCGTTAGTGTGTGTGTGTGTGAGAGAGAGAAAGAGCCAGTGTGTATGTGTGTGAGTGTGTGTATGGGTGTGTGAGTGTGTGTGTGAGAGCTTGTGTATGTGTGCATGTGTGAGAGCGAGTGTGTGTGTGTGTTTGTGTGAGAGTGAGTATGCGTGTGTGTGTGTGAGAGCGTATGTTTGTGTGTGTGTGTGAGTGTGTGTGTGTGTGAGAGAGAGCGAGTGTGTGTGACTGTGTGTGTGTGAGAGAGCGAGTGTGTGTGTGTGTGTGTGAGTGTGCGTGTGTGTGACTGTATGTGTGTGTGAGTGTGTGTGTGTGTGAGAGCGAGTGTGTGTGTGTGTAAGTGTGTGTGAGTGTGTGTGTGTGGGGTGTGTGTGTGAGAGAGAGAGCAAGTGTGTGTGTGTGAGAGAGAAAGAGGGAGTGTGTGTGTGTGTGTGAAAATGAGTGTGTAAGTGTGTGTGAGAGAGAGAGAGCAAGTGTGTGTGTGCGAGAGAGAGAGCAAGTGTGTGTGTATGTGTTAGTGTGTGTGTGTGTGAGAGAGTGAAAGAGTGAGTGTGTATGTATGTGAGTGTGTGTGTGGGTGTGTGAGTGTGTGTGAGAGAGAGAGAGCAAGTGTGTGTGTGTGAGAGAGTGAGTGTTTGTGTATGTGTGTGTGTGTGTGAGAGAGAGAAAGAGCAAGTGTGTGTGTGTGAGAGCGAGTGTCTGTTTGTGTGTGTGTGAGACAGAAATCGAGTGTATGTGTGAGAGTGAGTGTGTGTGCGATTGTGTGTGAGTGTGTGTGTGTGAATGTGTGTTTGTGTGTGAGAGAAAGAGTGAGGGTGTGTTTGTGTGTGAGTGTGTGTGTGTGTTTGTGTGAGAGAAAGAGCGAGTGTGTGTGTGCGTGAGGGCGAGTGTGTGTGTGTTTGTGTGTGAGAAAGAAAGAGCGAGTGTGTGTGTGTGTGTGTGAGAGAGCGGGTGTGTGTGTGTGAGTGTGTGTGAGAGAGAGAGCAAGTATGTGTATGTGTGTGTGTGTGTGCGAGAGAGAAAGAGCGAGTGTGTATGTGTGCGAGTGTGTGTGTGGGTGTGTGAGTGTGTGTTAGAGAAAGCAAGTGTCTGTGTGAGAGAGAAAGAGCAAATGTATGTGTGTGTGTGTGTGAGTGAGTGTGTGTTTGTGTGAGAGCAAGTGTGTCTGTGTGTGTGTGTGTGAGAGAGCAAGGGTGTGTGTATGTGTGTGTGTGTGTGAGAGCGAGTGTGTGTGTGTGTGTGTGTGTGTGAGCGAGTGTGTGTGTGTGTGTGAGAGCGCGTGTGTGTGTGTGTGTGTGTGTGAGAGCGAGTGTGTGTGTGTGAGAGTGAGTGTGTGAGTGTGTGTGAGAGAGAGAGCAAGTATGTGTATGTGTGTGTGTGTGAGAGAGAAAGAGCGAGTGTGTATGTGTGCGAGTGTGTGTGTGGGTGTGTGAGTGCGTGTGAGAGAGAGCAAGTGTGTGTGTGAGAGAGAAAGAGCGAATGTATGTGTGTGTGTGAGTGAGTGTGTGTTTGTGTGTGTGAGAGTGAGTGTGTGAGTGTGTGTGAGAGAGATCAAGTGTGTGTGTGAGAGAGAAAGAGCGAGTGTGTGTGTGTGTGTTTGTGTGAGAGCAAGTGTGTCTCTGTGTGTGTGTGTGTGAGAGCAAGGGTGTGTGTATGTGTGTGTGTGTGAGTGTGCATGTGTGTGTGTCAGCAAGTTTGTGTATGTGAGAGCGAGTGTGTGTGTGCATGTGTGTGTGTGTGTGTGTCACAGCGAGTGTGTGTGTGTGTGTGTGAGAGCGAGTGTGTGTGTGTGTGTGTGTGTGAGCGAGTGTGTCTGTGTGTAAGAGCGAGGGTGTGTGTGTGTGAGAGCTAGTTTGTGTGAGTGTGTGTGTGAGAGCGAGTGTGTGTGTGTGTGTGTGTGTGTGTGAGAGCGTATGTGTGTGTGTGACTGTGTGTGTGAGTGTGTGTGTGTGTGTGAGATAGCGAGTGTCTGTGTGTGTGTGTGTGTGTGAGAGAGCGAGTGAGTGTGTGTGAGGGAGCGAATGTATGTGTGTGTGTTTGTGTGTGAGAGCGAGTGTGTGTGTGTGCGCGAGAGCGAGTGTGTGTGTGTGTGTGAGTGTGTGTGTGTGTGTGGTGTATGTGAGAGAGAGAGCAAGTGTGTGTGTTTGTGTGTGAGAGAAAGAGCGAGTGTGTGTTTGTGTGTGAGTGTGTGTGTGTGAGTGTGTGTATGTGTGAGAGAAAGAGCGAGTGTGTGTGTGTGAGGGCGAGTGTCTGTGTGTTTGTATGTGAGAGAGAGAGTGTGTGTGTGTGTGTGTGAGAGCGAGTGTGTGTGTTTATGTGTGAGAGAGAGAGCGTGTGTGTGTGAAAGCGAGTGTGTATGTGTGTGAGGGCGAGTGTGTGTGCGTGAGAGCGAGTGTGTTTGTGTGTGTGTGTTTGAGAGTGAGTGTGTGTGTGAGTTAGTGTGTGTGTGAGAGAGCGAGTTTGTGAGTGTGTGTGTGAGAGCGAGTGTGTGTGTGTGTATATGAGAGCGAGTGTGTGTGCGTGTGTGTGTGTGTGTGTGTGTGTGTGTGAGAGCGAGTGTGTGTGCATGTGTGTGTGTTTGTGTGTGAGGGCGAGTGTGTGTGTGTGTGTGTGTGTGAGAGCGAGTGTGTTTGTGTGTGTGAGAGCGAGTGTGTGTGTGTGTGTGTGTGAGAGCGAGTGTGTTTGTGTGTGCGTGAGAGCATGTGTGTGTGTGACTGTGTGTGTGTGTGTGAGTGTGTGTGTCTGTGAGAGCGAGTGTGTGTGCGTGTGTGTGTGTGAGAGCGAGTGTGTGTGTGTGTGAGAGCATGTGTGTGAGTGTGACAGTGTGTGTGTGAGTGTCCGTGTGTGAGAGCGAGTGTGTGTGTGTGTGTGTGTGAGAGAGCAAGTGTGTGTGTGTGAGAGCGAGTGCGTGTGTGGGAGAGAGCGAGTGTGTGTGTGTGTGTGTGTGTGAGAGCGAGTGTGTGTGTGTGTGGGGTGTGTGTGTGTGAGACAGAAAGCGAGTGTGTGTGTGAGAGCGAGTGTGTGTGCGTTTGTGTGTGAGTGTGTCTGAGTGTGTGTGTGTGAGTGTGTGTTTGTGTGTGAGAGAAAGAGCGAGGGTCTGTTTGTGTGTGAGTGTGTGTGTGTGTGTGTGTTTGTGTGAGAGAAAGAACGAGTGTGTGTGTGCGTGAGTGCGAGTGTGTGTGTTGTGTGTGAGAAAGAGCGAGTGTGTGTGTGTGTGTGAGAGCGAGTGTATGTGTGTGAGAGAGAGAGAGTATGTGTATGTGTGTGATTGTGTGTGTGTGAGAGAGCAAGAGCGAGTGTGTATGTGTGTGAGTGTGTGTGTGGGTGTGTGAGTGTGTGTGAGAGAGAGAGAGCAAGTGTGTGTGTGAGAGAGAAGAGCGAGTGTATGTGTGTGTGTGTGTGTGTGAGTGAGTGTGTGTTTGTATGCGTGTGTGTGTGAGAGCGAGTGTGTCTCTGTGTGTTTGTGTGTGAGAGCAAGGGTGTGTGTACGTGTGTGTGTGTGAGAGCGAGTGTGTGTGTGTGAGAGCGAGTGTGTGTGTTTGTGTGTGTGTGAGAGCGAGTGTGTGTGTGTGTATGAGAGCAAGTGTGTGTGTGTGTGCGAGCGAGTGTGTGTGTGTGTGTGAGAGCGAGTTTGTGTGTGTGTGTGTGAGAGAGCGAGTGTGTGTGTGTGTGTGTGTGTGAGAGCGAGTTTGTGTGTGTGTGTGTGTGATAGCGAGTGAGTGTGTGTGTGTGTGTGTGAGAGTGAGTTTGTGTGTGTGAGAGCGAGTATGTGTGTCTGTGTGAGAACTTGTGTATGTGTGCATGTGTGAGAGCAAGTGTGTGTGTGTGTGTGAGAGCGTATGTGTGTGCGTGACTCTGTGTGTGTGTGAGTCAGTGTGTGTGTGTGAGAGAGCGGGTGTGTGTGTGTGTGTGTGTGTGTGAGAGCGAGAGTGTGTGTGTGTGTCTGTGTTAGAGCGTGTGTGTGTGTGACTGTGTGTGTGTGTGAGTGTGTGTGTGTGAGAGCGAGTGTGTGTGTGTGTGAGTGTCTGTGTGTGTGTGTGTGTGGGGTGTCAGTGAGAGAGAGCAAGTGTGTGTGAGTGTGTGAGAGAGAGAGCAAGTGTGTGTGTGCGAGAGAGAGAGAGCAAGTGTGTGTGTATGTGTTAGTGTGTGTGTGTGAGAGAGAGAGAAAGAGCGAGTGTGAATGTGTGTGAGTGTGTGTGTGGGTGTGTGAATGTGTGTGAGAGAGAGAGAGCAAGTGTGTGTGTGTGAGAGAGAGAGCGAGTGTGTGTGTATGTGTGTGTGTGAGAGCGAGTGTGTGTGTGTGTCTGTGTTAGAGCGTGTGTGTGTGTGACTGTGTGTGTGTGTGAGTGTGTGTGTGTGAGAGCGAGTGTGTGTGTGTGTGAGTGTCTGTGTGTGTGTGTGTGTGGGGTGTCAGTGAGAGAGAGCAAGTGTGTGTGTGTGTGTGAGAGAGAAAGAGCGAGTGTGTGTGTGTGTGAGAACGAGTGTGTGAGTGTGTGTGAGAGAGAGGGAGCAAGTGTGTGTGTGCGAGAGAGGGAGCAAGTGTGTGTGTATGTGTTAGTGTGTGTGTGTGAGAGAGAGAGAAAGAGCGAGTGTGAATGTGTGTGAGTGTGTGTGTGGGTGTGTGAGTGTGTGTGAGAGAGAGAGAGCAAGTGTGTGTGTGTGAGAGAGAGAGCGAGTGTGTGTGTATGTGTGTGTGTGTATGTGTGAGAGAGAAAGAGCGAGTGTGTGTGTGTGAGAGCGAGTGTGTCTTTGTGTGTGTGTGAGACAAAAAGCGAGTGTGTGTGTGAGAGCGAGTATGTGTGCATTTGTGTGTGAGTGTGTGTGAGTGTGTGTGTGTGAGTGTGTGTTTGTGTGCGAGAGAAAGAGCGAGGGTGTGTTTGTATGTGAGTGTGTGTGTGTGTGTGTCTGAGAGAGAGCGAGTATGTGTATGTGTGTGTGTGTGTGTGTGTGTGAGAAAGAGAAAGAGAGAGTGTGTATGTGTGCAAGTTTGTGTGTGTGTGAGAGAGCAAGTGTGTGTGTGTGGGTGAGAGCGAGTGCGTGTGTGTGAGAGAGCGAGTGTGTGTGTGTGTGTGTGTGTGAGAGAGCGAGTGTGTGTGTGTGTGTGCGAGAGACCGAGTGTGTGTGTGTGAGTGTCTGCGAGTGTGTGTGTGTGTGGGGTGTGTGTGTGAGAGAGAGAGCAAGTGTGTGTGTGTGTGAGAGAGAAGGAGCGATGTGTGTGTGTGTGTGTGTGAGAGAACGAGTGTGTGTGTGTGAGAGAGAGAGCAAGTGTGTGTGTGCGAGAGAGAGAGAGCAAGTGTGTGTGTATGTGTTAGTGTGTGTGTGTGTGAGAGAGAGAAAGAGTGAGTGTGTATGTGTGTGAGTGTGTGTGTGGGTGTGTGTGTGTGAGACAGAAAGCGAGTGTGTGTGTGAGAGCGAGTGTGTGTGCGTTTGTGTGTGAGTGTGTCTGAGTGTGTATGTGTGAGTGTGTGTTTGTGTGTGAGAGAAAGAGCGAGGGTGTGTTTGTGTGTGAGTGTGTGTGTGTGTGTGTGTTTGTGTGAGAGAAAGAACGAGTGTGTGTGTGCGTGAGGGCGAGTGTGTGTGTGTTGTGTGTGAGAAAGAGCAAGTGTGTGTGTGTGAGAGCGAGTGTGTGTGTGTGTGAGAGAGAGAGAGTATGTGTATGTGTGTGTTTGTGTGCGTGTGAGAGCGAGTGTGTGTGTGTGTGAGAGCGAGTTTGTGTGTGTGTGTGTGAGAGAGCGAGTGTGTGTGTGTGAGAGTGAGTGAGTGTGTGGGTGTGTGAGAGAGCGAGTTTGTGTGTGTGAGAGCGAGTGTGTGTGTTTGTGTGTGTGTGAGAGCGAGTGTGTGTGTGTGTATGAGAGCAAGTGTGTGTGTGTGTGTGTGTGAGAGCGAGTGTGTGTGTGTGAGAGTGAGTTTGTGTGTGTGTGTGAGAGAGAGCGAGTGTGTGTGTGTGTGTGAGACCGAGTTTGTGTGTGTGTGTGTGTGATAGCGAGTGAGTGTGTGTGTGTGTGTGAGCGAGTTTGTGTGTGTGAGACCGAGTATGTGTGTGTGTGTGTGTGTGAGAGCTTGTGTATGTGTGCATGTGTGAGAGCAAGTGTGTGTGTGTGTGTGTGTGTGTGAGAGCGAGTGTGTGTGTGTGAGAGCGTATGTGTGCGTGTGACTCTGTGTGTGTGTGTGAGTCAGTGTGTGTGTGTGAGAGAGCGAGTGTGTGTTTGTGTGTGTGTGAGAGCGAGAGTGTGTGTGTGTCTGTGTTAGAGCGTGTGTGTGTGTGACTGTGTGTGTGTGTGAGTGTGTGTGTGTGAGAGCGAGTGTGTGTGTGTGAGTGTCTGTGTGTGTGTGTGTGTGTGGGGTGTCAGTGAGAGAGAGCAAGTGTGTGTGTGTGTGAGAGAGAAAGAGCAAGAGTGTGTGTGTGTGAGAATGAGTGTGTGAGTGTGTGTGAGAGAGAGGGAGCAAGTGTGTGTGTGCGAGAGAGAGAGCAAGTGTGTGTGTATGTGTTAGTGTGTGTGTGTGTGTGAGAGAGAGAAAGAGCGAGTGTGAATGTGTGTGAGTGTGTGTGTGAGTGTGTGTGAGAGAGAGAGCAAGTGTGTGTGTGTGAGAGAGAGCGAGTGTGTGTGTATGTGTGTGTGTGTATGTGTGAGAGAGAAAGAGCGAGTGTGTGTGTGTGAGAGCGAGTGTGTGTGTGTGTGAGTGTCTGTGTGTGTGTGTGTGTGGGGTGTCAGTGAGAGAGAGCAAGTGTGTGTGAGTGTGTGAGAGAGAGAGCAAGTGTGTGTGTGCGAGAGAGAGAGAGCAAGTGTGTGTGTATGTGTTAGTGTGTGTGTGTGAGAGAGAGAGAAAGAGCGAGTGTGAATGTGTGTGAGTGTGTGTGTGGGTGTGTGAATGTGTGTGAGAGAGAGAGAGCAAGTGTGTGTGTGTGAGAGAGAGAGCGAGTGTGTGTGTATGTGTGTGTGTGAGAGCGAGTGTGTGTGTGTGTCTGTGTTAGAGCGTGTGTGTGTGTGACTGTGTGTGTGTGTGAGTGCGTGTGTGTGAGAGCGAGTGTGTGTGTGTGTGAGTGTCTGTGTGTGTGTGTGTGTGGGGTGTCAGTGAGAGAGAGCAAGTGTGTGTGTGTGTGTGAGAGAGAAAGAGCGAGTGTGTGTGTGTGTGAGAACGAGTGTGTGAGTGTGTGTGAGAGAGAGGGAGCAAGTGTGTGTGTGCGAGAGAGGGAGCAAGTGTGTGTGTATGTGTTAGTGTGTGTGTGTGAGAGAGAGAGAAAGAGCGAGTGTGAATGTGTGTGAGTGTGTGTGTGGGTGTGTGAGTGTGTGTGAGAGAGAGAGAGCAAGTGTGTGTGTGAGAGAGAGAGAGCGAGTGTGTGTGTATGTGTGTGTGTGTATGTGTGAGAGAGAAAGAGCGAGTGTGTGTGTGTGAGAGCGAGTGTGTCTTTGTGTGTGTGTGAGACAAAAAGCGAGTGTGTGTGTGAGAGCGAGTATGTGTGCATTTGTGTGTGAGTGTGTGTGAGTGTGTGTGTGTGAGTGTGTGTTTGTGTGCGAGAGAAAGAGCGAGGGTGTGTTTGTATGTGAGTGTGTGTGTGTGTGTGTCTGAGAGAGAGCGAGTATGTGTATGTGTGTGTGTGTGTGTGTGTGTGAGAAAGAGAAAGAGAGAGTGTGTATGTGTGCAAGTTTGTGTGTGTGTGAGAGAGCAAGTGTGTGTGTGTGGGTGAGAGCGAGTGCGTGTGTGTGAGAGAGCGAGTGTGTGTGTGTGTGTGTGTGTGAGAGAGCGAGTGTGTGTGTGTGTGTGCGAGAGACCGAGTGTGTGTGTGTGAGTGTCTGCGAGTGTGTGTGTGTGTGGGGTGTGTGTGTGAGAGAGAGAGCAAGTGTGTGTGTGTGTGAGAGAGAAGGAGCGATGTGTGTGTGTGTGTGTGTGAGAGAACGAGTGTGTGTGTGTGAGAGAGAGAGCAAGTGTGTGTGTGCGAGAGAGAGAGAGCAAGTGTGTGTGTATGTGTTAGTGTGTGTGTGTGTGAGAGAGAGAAAGAGTGAGTGTGTATGTGTGTGAGTGTGTGTGTGGGTGTGTGTGTGTGAGACAGAAAGCGAGTGTGTGTGTGAGAGCGAGTGTGTGTGCGTTTGTGTGTGAGTGTGTCTGAGTGTGTATGTGTGAGTGTGTGTTTGTGTGTGAGAGAAAGAGCGAGGGTGTGTTTGTGTGTGAGTGTGTGTGTGTGTGTGTGTTTGTGTGAGAGAAAGAATGAGTGTGTGTGTGCGTGAGGGCGAGTGTGTGTGTGTTGTGTGTGAGAAAGAGCAAGTGTGTGTGTGTGAGAGCGAGTGTGTGTGTGTGTGAGAGAGAGAGAGTATGTGTATGTGTGTGTTTGTGTGTGTGTGAGAGCGAGTGTGTGTGTGTGTGAGAGCGAGTTTGTGTGTGTGTGTGTGAGAGAGCGAGTGTGTGTGTGTGAGAGCGAGTGAGTGTGTGGGTGTGTGAGAGAGCGAGTTTGTGTGTGTGAGAGCGAGTGTGTGTGTTTGTGTGTGTGTGAGAGCGAGTGTGTGTGTGTATGAGAGCAAGTGTGTGTGTGTGTGTGTGAGAGCGAGTGTGTGTGTGTGTGAGAGTGAGTTTGTGTGTGTGTGTGAGAGAGAGCGAGTGTGTGTGTGTGTGTGAGACCGAGTTTGTGTGTGTGTGTGTGTGATAGCGAGTGAGTGTGTGTGTGTGTGTGAGCGAGTTTGTGTGTGTGAGACCGAGTATGTGTGTGTGTGTGTGTGTGAGAGCTTGTGTATGTGTGCATGTGTGAGAGCAAGTGTGTGTGTGTGTGTGTGTGTGTGAGAGCGAGTGTGTGTGTGTGAGAGCGTATGTGTGCGTGTGACTCTGTGTGTGTGTGTGAGTCAGTGTGTGTGTGTGAGAGAGCGAGTGTGTGTTTGTGTGTGTGTGAGAGCGAGAGTGTGTGTGTGTCTGTGTTAGAGCGTGTGTGTGTGTGACTGTGTGTGTGTGTGAGTGTGTGTGTGTGAGAGCGAGTGTGTGTGTGTGAGTGTCTGTGTGTGTGTGTGTGTGTGGGGTGTCAGTGAGAGAGAGCAAGTGTGTGTGTGTGTGAGAGAGAAAGAGCAAGAGTGTGTGTGTGTGAGAATGAGTGTGTGAGTGTGTGTGAGAGAGAGGGAGCAAGTGTGTGTGTGCGAGAGAGAGAGCAAGTGTGTGTGTATGTGTTAGTGTGTGTGTGTGTGTGAGAGAGAGAAAGAGCGAGTGTGAATGTGTGTGAGTGTGTGTGTGAGTGTGTGTGAGAGAGAGAGCAAGTGTGTGTGTGTGAGAGAGAGCGAGTGTGTGTGTATGTGTGTGTGTGTATGTGTGTGTGTGTATGTGTGAGAGAGAAAGAGCGAGTGTGTGTGTGTGAGAGCGAGTGTGTGTGTGTGTGAGTGTCTGTGTGTGTGTGTGTGTGGGGTGTCAGTGAGAGAGAGCAAGTGTGTGTGAGTGTGTGAGAGAGAGAGCAAGTGTGTGTGTGCGAGAGAGAGAGAGCAAGTGTGTGTGTATGTGTTAGTGTGTGTGTGTGAGAGAGAGAGAAAGAGCGAGTGTGAATGTGTGTGAGTGTGTGTGTGGGTGTGTGAATGTGTGTGAGAGAGAGAGAGCAAGTGTGTGTGTGTGAGAGAGAGAGCGAGTGTGTGTGTATGTGTGTGTGTGAGAGCGAGTGTGTGTGTGTGTCTGTGTTAGAGCGTGTGTGTGTGTGACTGTGTGTGTGTGTGAGTGCGTGTGTGTGAGAGCGAGTGTGTGTGTGTGTGAGTGTCTGTGTGTGTGTGTGTGTGGGGTGTCAGTGAGAGAGAGCAAGTGTGTGTGTGTGTGAGAGAGAAAGAGCGAGTGTGTGTGTGTGTGAGAACGAGTGTGTGAGTGTGTGTGAGAGAGAGGGAGCAAGTGTGTGTGTGCGAGAGAGGGAGCAAGTGTGTGTGTATGTGTTAGTGTGTGTGTGTGAGAGAGAGAGAAAGAGCGAGTGTGAATGTGTGTGAGTGTGTGTGTGGGTGTGTGAGTGTGTGTGAGAGAGAGAGAGCAAGTGTGTGTGTGTGAGAGAGAGAGCGAGTGTGTGTGTATGTGTGTGTGTGTATGTGTGAGAGAGAAAGAGCGAGTGTGTGTGTGTGAGAGCGAGTGTGTCTTTGTGTGTGTGTGAGACAAAAAGCGAGTGTGTGTGTGAGAGCGAGTATGTGTGCATTTGTGTGTGAGTGTGTGTGAGTGTGTGTGTGTGAGTGTGTGTTTGTGTGCGAGAGAAAGAGCGAGGGTGTGTTTGTATGTGAGTGTGTGTGTGTGTGTGTCTGAGAGAGAGCGAGTATGTGTATGTGTGTGTGTGTGTGTGTGTGTGAGAAAGAGAAAGAGAGAGTGTGTATGTGTGCAAGTTTGTGTGTGTGTGAGAGAGCAAATGTGTGTGTGTGGGTGAGAGCGAGTGCGTGTGTGTGAGAGAGCGAGTGTGTGTGTGTGTGTGTGTGTGAGAGAGCGAGTGTGTGTGTGTGTGCGAGAGACCGAGTGTGTGTGTGTGAGTGTCTGCGAGTGTGTGTGTGTGTGGGGTGTGTGTGTGAGAGAGAGAGCAAGTGTGTGTGTGTGTGAGAGAGAAGGAGCGATGTGTGTGTGTGTGTGTGTGAGAGAACGAGTGTGTGTGTGTGAGAGAGAGAGCAAGTGTGTGTGTGCGAGAGAGAGAGAGCAAGTGTGTGTGTATGTGTTAGTGTGTGTGTGTGTGAGAGAGAGAAAGAGTGAGTGTGTATGTGTGTGAGTGTGTGTGTGGGTGTGTGTGTGTGAGACAGAAAGCGAGTGTGTGTGTGAGAGCGAGTGTGTGTGCGTTTGTGTGTGAGTGTGTCTGAGTGTGTATGTGTGAGTGTGTGTTTGTGTGTGAGAGAAAGAGCGAGGGTGTGTTTGTGTGTGAGTGTGTGTGTGTGTGTGTGTTTGTGTGAGAGAAAGAACGAGTGTGTGTGTGCGTGAGGGCGAGTGTGTGTGTGTTGTGTGTGAGAAAGAGCAAGTGTGTGTGTGTGAGAGCGAGTGTGTGTGTGTGTGTGAGAGAGAGAGAGTATGTGTATGTGTGTGTTTGTGTGTGTGTGAGAGCGAGTGTGTGTGTGTGTGAGAGCGAGTTTGTGTGTGTGTGTGTGAGAGAGCGAGTGTGTGTGTGTGAGAGCGAGTGAGTGTGTGGGTGTGTGAGAGAGCGAGTTTGTGTGTGTGAGAGCGAGTGTGTGTGTTTGTGTGTGTGTGAGAGCGAGTGTGTGTGTGTGTATGAGAGCAAGTGTGTGTGTGTGTGTGTGAGAGCGAGTGTGTGTGTGTGTGAGAGTGAGTTTGTGTGTGTGTGTGAGAGAGAGCGAGTGTGTGTGTGTGTGTGAGACCGAGTTTGTGTGTGTGTGTGTGTGATAGCGAGTGAGTGTGTGTGTGTGTGTGAGCGAGTTTGTGTGTGTGAGACCGAGTATGTGTGTGTGTGTGTGTGTGAGAGCTTGTGTATGTGTGCATGTGTGAGAGCAAGTGTGTGTGTGTGTGTGTGTGTGTGTGTGAGAGCGAGTGTGTGTGTGTGAGAGCGTATGTGTGCGTGTGACTCTGTGTGTGTGTGTGAGTCAGTGTGTGTGTGTGAGAGAGCGAGTATGTGTGTGTGTGTGTGTGAGAGCGAGAGTGTGTGTGTGTCTGTGTTAGAGCGTGTGTGTGTGTGACTGTGTGTGTGTGTGAGTGTGTGTGTGTGAGAGCGAGTGTGTGTGTGTGAGTGTCTGTGTGTGTGTGTGTGTGTGGGGTGTCAGTGAGAGAGAGCAAGTGTGTGTGTGTGTGAGAGAGAAAGAGCAAGAGTGTGTGTGTGTGAGAATGAGTGTGTGAGTGTGTGTGAGAGAGAGGGAGCAAGTGTGTGTGTGCGAGAGAGAGAGCAAGTGTGTGTGTATGTGTTAGTGTGTGTGTGTGTGTGAGAGAGAGAAAGAGCGAGTGTGAATGTGTGTGAGTGTGTGTGTGAGTGTGTGTGAGAGAGAGAGCAAGTGTGTGTGTGTGAGAGAGAGCGAGTGTGTGTGTATGTGTGTGTGTGTATGTGTGAGAGAGAAAGAGCGAGTGTGTGTGTGTGAGAGCGAGTGTGTGTTTGTGTGTGTGTGAGACAAAAAGCGAGTGTGTGTGAGAGCGAGTATGTGTGCATTTGTGTGTGAGTGTGTGTGAATGTGTGTGTGTGAGTGTGGGTTTGTGTGTGAGAGAAAGAGCGAGGGTGTGTTTGTGTGTGAGTGTGTGTGTGTGTGTGTGTGTGTGTGTGTGTGTGTGTGAGAGAGAGCGAGTATGTGTATGTGTGTGTGTGTGTGTGTGCGAGAGAGAGAAAGAGAGAGTGTGTATGTGTGCAAGTGTGTGTGTGGGTGTGTGAGTGTGTGTGTGAGAGAGAGAGCAAGTGTGTGTGTGAGAGAGAAAGAGCGAGTGTGTGTGTGCGTGAGGGCGAG
>JANJGN010000405.1:27500-75000 GCA_026770705.1 Isurus oxyrinchus
TGAGAGAGAAAGAGCGAGTGTGTGTGTGCGTGAGGGCGAGTGTGTGTGTGTTTGTGTGTGAGAAAGAAAGAGCGAGTGTGTGTGTGTGTGTGTGTGCGCGAGCGAGTGTGTGTGTGTGAGTGTGTGTGTGAGAGCGAGTGTGTGTGTGTGTGTGAGAGAGAGAGCATGTGCGTGTGTGAAAGTGAGTATGTATGTGTGTGAGGGTGAGTGTGTGTGCGTGAGAGTGAGTGTGTTTGTGTGTGTGTTTGAGAGCGAGTGTGTGTGTGAGTTAGTGTGTGTGTGTGAGAGCGAGTTTGTGAGTGTGTGTGTGAGAGCGTGTGTGTGTGTGCGTATGAGAGCGAGTGTGTGTGTGTGTGTATGAGAGAGCGAGTGTGTGTGCGTGTGTGTGTGTTTGTGTGTGAGGGCGAGTGTTTGTGTGTGTGTGTGTGAGAGAGCTTGTGTATGTGTGCATGTGTGAGAGCAAGTGTGTGTGTGTGTGTGTGTGTGTGTGAGAGCGAGTGTGTGTGTGTGAGAGCATATGTGTGCGTGTGACTCTGTGTGTGTGTGTGAGTCAGTGTGTGTGTGTGAGAGAGCGAGTGTGTGTGTGTGTGTGTGTGTGTGTGAGAGCGAGAGTGTGTGTGTTTCTGTGTTAGAGCGTGTGTGTGTGTGACTGTGTGTGTGTGTGAGTGTGTGTGTGTGAGAGCGAGTGTGTGTGTGTGAGTGTCTGTGTGTGTGTGTGGGGTGTCAGTGAGAGAGAGCAAGTGTGTGTGTGTGTGTGAGAGAGAAAGAGCGAGTGTGTGTGTGTGTGAGAACGAGTGTGTGAGTGTGTGTGAGAGAGAGGGAGCAAGTGTGTGTGTGCGAGAGAGAGAGCAAGTGTGTGTGTATGTGTTAGTGTGTGTGTGTGTGTGAGAGAGAGAAAGAGCGAGTGTGAATGTGTGTGAGTGTGTGTGTGGGTGTGTGAGTGTGTGTGAGAGAGAGAGCAAGTGTGTGTGTGTGAGAGCGAGTGTGTGTTTGTGTGTGTGTGAGACAAAAAGCGAGTGTGTGTGAGAGCGAGTATGTGTGCATTTGTGTGTGAGTGTGTGTGAATGTGTGTGTGTGAGTGTGGGTTTGTGTGTGAGAGAAAGAGCGAGGGTGTGTTTGTGTGTGAGTGTGTGTGTGTGTGTGTGTGTGTGTGTGTGTGTGAGAGAGCGAGTATGTGTATGTGTGTGTGTGTGTGCGAGAGAGAGAAAGAGAGAGTGTGTATGTGTGCGAGTGTGTGTGTGGGTGTGTGAGTGTGTGTGAGAGAGAGAGCAAGTGTGTGTGTGAGAGAGAAAGAGCGAGTGTGTGTGTGCGTGAGGGCAAGTGTGTGTGTGTTTGTGTGTGAGAAAGAAAGAGCGAGTGTGTGTGTGTGTGTGTGCGCGCGAGCGAGTGTGTGTGTGTGAGTGTGTGTGTGAGAGCGAGTGTGTGTGTGTGTGTGAGAGAGAGAGCATGTGCGTGTGTGAAAGCGAGTATGTATGTGTGTGAGGGTGAGTGTGTGTGCGTGAGAGTGAGTGTGTTTGTGTGTGTGTTTGAGAGCGAGTGTGTGTGTGAGTTAGTGTGTGTGTGTGAGAGCGAGTTTGTGAGTGTGTGTGTGAGAGCGTGTGTGTATGTGCGTATGAGAGCGAGTGTGTGTGTTTGTGTGTGAGAGCGAGTGTGTGTGCGTGTGTGTGTGTTTGTGTGTGAGGGCGAGTGATTGTGTGTGATAACAAGTGTGTGTGTATGTGTGAGAGCGAGTTTGTGTGTGTGTGTTTGTGAAAGTGAGTGTGTGTGTGTGTGAGAGAGCGAGTTTGTGTGTGTGTGTGAGAGTGAGTGTGTGTGTGTGTGAGAGAGCGAGTGTGTGTGTGTGTGAGCGAGTGTGTGTGTGTGTGTGAGAGCGTGTGTGTGTGTGACTGTGTGTGTGTGAGTGTGTGTGTGTGTGTGTGTGAGAGCGAGTGTGTGTGTGTGTGTGTAAGAGCGAGTTTGTGTGTGTGTGTGTGTGTGACTGTGTGTGTGTGAGTGTGTGTGTGTGAGAGCGAATGTGTGTGTGTGTGTGTGAGAGCAAGTGTGTGTGTGTGTGTGTGTGAGAGCGAGTGCATTTGTGTGAGAGAGCGAGTGTGTATATGTGTGTGTGTGTGAGAGCGAGTGTGTGTGTGTGTGCGAGAGAGCGAGTGTGTGTGTGTGTGAGTGTGTGCGAGTGTGTGTGTGTGTGGGGTGTGTGTGAGAGAGAGCAAGTGTGTGTGTGTGTGAGAGTGAAAGAGCGAGTGTGTGTGTGTGTGTGAGAACGAGTGTGTGAGTGTGTGTGAGAGAGAGAGCAAGTGTGTGTGTGCGAGAGAGAAAGCAAGAGTGTGTATGTGTTAGTGTGTGTGTGTGTGACAGAGAAAGAGTGAGTGTGTATGTGTGTGAGTGTGTGTGTGGGTGTGTGAGTGTGTGTGAGAGAGAGAGAGCAAGTGTATGTGTGCGAGAGAGAAAGCAAGTGTGTGTGTATGTGTTAGTGTGTGTGTGTGTGTGTGACAGAGAAAGAGTGAGTGTGTATGTGTGTGAGTGTGTGTGTGTGTGTGTGAGTGTGTGTGTGAGAGAGAGAAAGAGCAAGTTTGTGTGTGTGAGAGCGAGTGTGTGTTTGTGTGTGTGTGAGACAGAAAGCGAGTGTGTGTGTGAGAGCGAGTGTGTGTGCGTTTGTGTGCGAGTGTGTGTGAGTGTGTGTGTGTGAGTGTGTGTTTGTGTGTGAGAGAAAGAGCGAGGGTGTGTTTGTGTGTTTGTGTGAGAGAAAGAGCGAGTGTGTGTGTGCGTGAGGGCGAGTGTGTGTGTGTTTGTGTGTGAGAAAGAGCGAGTGTGTGTGTGTGTGTGAGAGCGAGTGTGTCTCTGTGTGTGTGTGTGAGAGCAAGGGTGTGTGTATGTGTGTGTGTGTGAGAGCGAGTGTCTGTGTGTGTGTGTGTGTGTGTGTGTGAGCCAGTGTGTGTGTGTGTGTGAGCGAGTGCGTGTGTGTGAGAGAGCGAGTGTATGTGTGTGTGTGTGTGTGAGAGAGCGAGTGTGTGTGTGTGTGCGAGAGACCGAGTGTGTGTGTGTGAGTGTCTGCGAGTGTGTGTGTGTGTGGGGTGTGTGTGTGAGAGAGAGAGCAAGTGTGTGTGTGTGTGAGAGAGAAGGAGCGATGTGTGTGTGTGTGTGTGTGAGAGAACGAGTGTGTGAGTGTGTGAGAAAGAGAGCAAGTGTGTGTGTGCGAGAGAGAGAGAGCAAGTGTGTGTGTATGTGTTAGTGTGTGTGTGTGAGAGAGAGAAAGAGTGAGTGTGTATGTGTGTGAGTGTGTGTGTGGGTGTGTGAGTGTGAGACAGAAAGCGAGTGTGTGTGTGAGAGCGAGTGTGTGTGCGTTTGTGTGTGAGTGTGTCTGAGTGTGTATGTGTGAGTGTGTGTTTGTGTGTGAGAGAAAGAGCGAGGGTGTGTTTGTGTGTGAGTGTGTGTGTGTGTGTGTGTTTGTGTGAGAGAAAGAACGAGTGTGTGTGTGCGTGAGGGCGAGTGTGTGTGTGTTGTGTGTGAGAAAGAGCAAGTGTGTGTGTGTGAGAGCGAGTGTGTGTGTGTGTGAGAGAGAGAGAGTATGTGTATGTGTGTGTTTGTGTGTGTGTGAGAGCGAGTGTGTGTGTGTGTGAGAGCGAGTTTGTGTGTGTGTGTGTGAGAGAGCGAGTGTGTGTGTGTGAGAGCGAGTGAGTGTGTGGGTGTGTGAGAGAGCGAGTTTGTGTGTGTGAGAGCGAGTGTGTGTGTTTGTGTGTGTGTGAGAGCGAGTGTGTGTGTGTGTGTATGAGAGCAAGTGTGTGTGTGTGTGTGTGAGAGCGAGTGTGTGTGTGTGTGAGAGTGAGTTTGTGTGTGTGTGTGTGAGAGAGAGCGAGTGTGTGTGTGTGTGTGAGACCGAGTTTGTGTGTGTGTGTGTGTGATAGCGAGTGAGTGTGTGTGTGTGTGTGAGCGAGTTTGTGTGTGTGAGACCGAGTATGTGTGTGTGTGTGTGTGTGTGAGAGCTTGTGTATGTGTGCATGTGTGAGAGCAAGTGTGTGTGTGTGTGTGTGTGTGTGTGAGAGCGAGTGTGTGTGTGTGAGAGCGAGTGTGTGTGTGTGAGTGTCTGTGTGTGTGTGTGTGGGGTGTCAGTGAGAGAGAGCAAGTGTGTGTGTGTGTGAGAGAGAAAGAGCAAGAGTGTGTGTGTGTGAGAACGAGTGTGTGAGTGTGTGTGAGAGAGAGGGAGCAAGTGTGTGTGTGCGAGAGAGAGAGCAAGTGTGTGTGTATGTGTTAGTGTGTGTGTGTGTGAGAGAGAGAAAGAGCGAGTGTGAATGTGTGTGAGTGTGTGTGTGAGTGTGTGTGAGAAAGAGAGCAAGTGTGTGTGTGTGAGAGAGAGCGAGTGTGTGTGTATGTGTGTGTGTGTATGTGTGAGAGAGAAAGAGCGAGTGTGTGTGTGTGAGAGCGAGTGTGTGTTTGTGTGTGTGTGAGACAAAAAGCGAGTGTGTGTGAGAGCGAGTATGTGTGCATTTGTGTGTGAGTGTGTGTGAATGTGTGTGTGTGAGTGTGGTTTTGTGTGTGAGAGAAAGAGCGAGGGTGTGTTTGTGTGTGAGTGTGTGTGTGTGTGTGTGTGTGTGTGAGAGAGAGCGAGTATGTGTATGTGTGTGTGTGTGTGTGTGCGAGAGAGAGAAAGAGAGAGTGTGTATGTGTGCGAGTGTGTGTGTGGGTGTGTGAGTGTGTGTGTGAGAGAGAGAGAGCAAGTGTGTGTGTGAGAGAGAAAGAGCGAGTGTGTGTGTGCGTGAGGGCGAGTGTGTGTGTGTTTGTGTGTGAGAAAGAAAGAGCGAGTGTGTGTGTGTGTGTGTGCGCGCGAGCGAGTGTGTGTGTGTGAGTGTGTGTGTGAGAGCGAGTGTGTGTGTGTGTGTGAGAGAGAGAGCATGTGCGTGTGTGAAAGCGAGTATGTATGTGTGTGAGGGTGAGTGTGTGTGCGTGAGAGTGAGTGTGTTTGTGTGTGCGTTTGAGAGCTAGTGTGTGTGTGAGTTAGTGTGTGTGTGTGAGAGCGAGTTTGTGAGTGTGTGTGTGAGAGCATGCGTGTGTGTGTGCGTATGAGAGCGAGTGTGTGTGTGTGTGTGTGATAGCGAGTGTGTGTGCGTGTGTGTGTGTTTGTGTGTGAGGGCGAGTGTTTGTGTGTGTGTGTGTGAGAGAGCTTGTGTATGTGTGCATGTGTGAGAGCAAGTGTGTGTGTGTGTGTGTGTGTGTGTGTGAGAGCGAGTGTGTGTGTGTGAGAGCGTATGTGTGCGTGTGACTCTGTGTGTGTGTGTGAGTCAGTGTGTGTGTGTGAGAGAGCGAGTGTGTGTGTGTGTGTGTGTGTGTGAGAGCGAGAGTGTGTGTGTTTCTGTGTTAGAGCGTGTGTGTGTGTGACTGTGTGTGTGTGTGAGTGTGTGTGTGTGAGAGCGAGTGTGTGTGTGTGAGTGTCTGTGTGTGTGTGTGGGGTGTCAGTGAGAGAGAGCAATTGTGTGTGTGTGTGTGAGAGAGAAAGAGCGAGTGTGTGTGTGTGTGTGAGACCGAGTGTGTGAGTGTGTGTGAGAGAGAGGGAGCAAGTGTGTGTGTGCGAGAGAGAGAGCAAGTGTGTGTGTATGTGTTAGTGTGTGTGTGTGTGTGAGAGAGAGAAAGAGCGAGTGTGAATGTGTGTGAGTGTGTGTGTGGGTGTGTGAGTGTGTGTGAGAGAGAGAGCAAGTGTGTGTGTGTGAGAGCGAGTGTGTGTTTGTGTGTGTGTGAGACAAAAAGCGAGTGTGTGTGAGAGCGAGTATGTGTGCATTTGTGTGTGAGTGTGTGTGAATGTGTGTGTGTGAGTGTGGGTTTGTGTGTGAGAGAAAGAGCGAGGGTGTGTTTGTGTGTGAGTGTGTGTGTGTGTGTGTGTGTGTGTGTGAGAGAGCGAGTATGTGTATGTGTGTGTGTGTGTGCGAGAGAGAGAAAGAGAGAGTGTGTATGTGTGCGAGTGTGTGTGTGGGTGTGTGAGTGTGTGTGAGAGAGAGAGCAAGTGTGTGTGTGAGAGAGAAAGAGCGAGTGTGTGTGTGCGTGAGGGCAAGTGTGTGTGTGTTTGTGTGTGAGAAAGAAAGAGCGAGTGTGTGTGTGTGTGTGTGCGCGAGCGAGTGTGTGTGTGTGAGTGTGTGTGTGAGAGCGAGTGTGTGTGTGTGTGTGTGAGAGAGAGAGCATGTGCGTGTGTGAAAGCGAGTATGCATGTGTGTGAGGGTGAGTGTGTGTGCGTGAGAGTGAGTGTGTTTGTGTGTGTGTTTGAGAGCGAGTGTGTGTGTGAGTTAGTGTGTGTGTGTGAGAGCGAGTTTGTGAGTGTGTGTGTGAGAGCGTGTGTGTGTGTGCGTATGAGAGCGAGTGTGTGTGTGTGTGTGTGTGAGAGCGAGTGTGTGTGCGTGTGTGTGTGTTTGTGTGTGAGGGCGAGTGATTGTGTGTGATAACAAGTGTGTGTGTATGTGTGAGAGCGAGTTTGTGTGTGTGTGTTTGTGAAAGTGAGTGTGTGTGTGTGTGAGAGAGCGAGTTTGTGTGTGTGTGTGAGAGTGAGTGTGTGTGTGAGTGTGAGAGAGCGAGTGTGTGTGTGTGTGAGCGAGTGTGTGTGTGTGTGTGTGAGAGCGTGTGTGTGTGTGACTGTGTGTGTGTGAGTGTGTGTGTGTGTGAGAGGGAGTGTGTGTGTGTGTGTGTAAGAGCGAGTTTGTGTGTGTGTGTGTGACTGTGTGTGTGTGAGTGTGTGTGTGTGTGTGAGAGCGAATGTGTGTGTGTGTGTGTGTGAGAGCAAGTGTGTGTGTGTGTGTGTGTGAGAGCGAGTGCATTTGTGTGAGAGAGCGAGTGTGTATATGTGTGTGTGTGTGAGAGCGAGTGTGTGTGTGTGTGCGAGAGAGCGAGTGTGTGTGTGTGTGAGTGTGTGCGAGTGTGTGTGTGTGTGGGGTGTGTGTGAGAGAGAGCAAGTGTGTGTGTGTGTGAGAGAGAAAGAGCGAGTGTGTGTGTGTGTGTGAGAACGAGTGTGTGAGTGTGTGTGAGAGAGAGAGAGCAAGTGTGTGTGTGCGAGAGAGAAAGCAAGAGTGTGTATGTGTTAGTGTGTGTGTGTGTGACAGAGAAAGAGTGAGTGTGTATGTGTGTGAGTGTGTGTGTGGGTGTGTGAGTGTGTGTGAGAGAGAGAGAGCAAGTGTATGTGTGCGAGAGAGAAAGCAAGTGTGTGTGTATGTGTTAGTGTGTGTGTGTGTGTGTGTGACAGAGAAAGAGTGAGTGTGTATGTGTGTGAGTGTGTGTGTGTGTGTGTGAGTGTGTGTGTGAGAGAGAGAAAGAGCAAGTTTGTGTGTGTGAGAGCGAGTGTGTGTTTGTGTGTGTGTGAGACAGAAAGCGAGTGTGTGTGTGAGAGCGAGTGTGTGTGCGTTTGTGTGCGAGTGTGTGTGAGTGTGTGTGTGTGAGTGTGTGTTTGTGTGTGAGAGAAAGAGCGAGGGTGTGTTTGTGTGTTTGTGTGAGAGAAAGAGCGAGTGTGTGTGTGCGTGAGGGCGAGTGTGTGTGTGTTTGTGTGTGAGAAAGAGCGAGTGTGTGTGTGTGTGTGTGAGAGCGAGTGTGTGTGTGTGAGTGTGTGTGAGAGACTGAGCGAGTATGTGTATGTGTGTGTGTGTGTGCGAGAGAGAAAGAGCGAGTGTGTATGTGTGCGAGTGTGTGTGTGGGTGTGTGAGTGTGTGTGAGAGAGAGAGAGCAAGTGTGTGTGTGAGAGAGAAAGAGCGAGTGTATGTGTGTGTGTGTGAGTGAGTGTGTGTTTGTGTGCGTGTGTGAGAGCGAGTGTGTCTCTGTGTGTGTGTGTGAGAGCAAGGGTGTGTGTATGTGTGTGTGTGTGAGAGCGAGTGTGTGTGTGTGTGTGTGTGTGTGTGTGAGCCAGTGTGTGTGTGTGTGTGAGCGAGTGCGTGTGTGTGAGAGAGCGAGTGTGTGTGTGTGTGTGTGTGTGTGAGAGAGCGAGTGTGTGTGTGTGTGCGAGAGACCGAGTGTGTGTGTGTGAGTGTCTGCGAGTGTGTGTGTGTGTGGGGTGTGTGTGTGAGAGAGAGAGCAAGTGTGTGTGTGTGTGAGAGAGAAGGAGCGATGTGTGTGTGTGTGTGTGTGAGAGAACGAGTGTGTGAGTGTGTGAGAGAGAGAGCAAGTGTGTGTGTGCGAGAGAGAGAGAGCAAGTGTGTGTGTATGTGTTAGTGTGTGTGTGTGAGAGAGAGAAAGAGTGAGTGTGTATGTGTGTGAGTGTGTGTGTGGGTGTGTGAGTGTGAGACAGAAAGCGAGTGTGTGTGTGAGAGCGAGTGTGTGTGCGTTTGTGTGTGAGTGTGTCTGAGTGTGTATGTGTGAGTGTGTGTTTGTGTGTGAGAGAAAGAGCGAGGGTGTGTTTGTGTGTGAGTGTGTGTGTGTGTGTGTGTGTTTGTGTGAGAGAAAGAACGAGTGTGTGTGTGCGTGAGGGCGAGTGTGTGTGTGTTGTGTGTGAGAAAGAGCAAGTGTGTGTGTGTGAGAGCGAGTGTGTGTGTGTGTGAGAGAGAGAGAGTATGTGTATGTGTGTGTTTGTGTGTGTGTGAGAGTGAGTGTGTGTGTGTGTGAGAGCGAGTTTGTGTGTGTGTGTGTGAGAGAGCGAGTGTGTGTGTGTGAGAGCGAGTGAGTGTGTGGGTGTGTGAGAGAGCGAGTTTGTGTGTGTGAGAGCGAGTGTGTGTGTTTGTGTGTGTGTGAGAGCGAGTGTGTGTGTGTGTATGAGAGCAAGTGTGTGTGTGTGTGTGTGTGAGAGCGAGTGTGTGTGTGTGTGAGAGTGAGTTTGTGTGTGTGTGTGTGAGAGAGAGCGAGTGTGTGTGTGTGTGTGAGACCGAGTTTCTGTGTGTGTGTGTGTGATAGCGAGTGAGTGTGTGTGTGTGTGTGAGCGAGTTTGTGTGTGTGAGACCGAGTATGTGTGTTTGTGTGTGTGTGAGAGCTTGTGTATGTGTGCATGTGTGAGAGCAAGTGTGCGTGTGTGTGTGTGTGTGTGTGAGAGCGAGTGTGTGTGTGTGAGAGCGTATGTGTGCGTGTGACTCTGTGTGTGTGTGTGAGTCAGTGTGTGTGTGTGAGAGAGCGAGTGTGTGTGTGTGTGTGTGTGTGAGAGCGAGAGTGTGTGTGTGTCTGTGTTAGAGCGTGTGTGTGTGTGACTGTGTGTGTGTGTGAGTGTGTGTGTGTGAGAGCGAGTGTGTGTGTGTGAGTGTCTGTGTGTGTGTGTGTGTGTGGGGTGTCAGTGAGAGAGAGCAAGTGTGTGTGTGTGTGAGAGAGAAAGAGCAAGAGTGTGTGTGTGAGAACGAGTGTGTGAGTGTGTGTGAGAGAGAGGGAGCAAGTGTGTGTGTGCGAGAGAGAGAGCAAGTGTGTGTGTATGTGTTAGTGTGTGTGTGTGTGTGAGAGAGAGAAAGAGCGAGTGTGAATGTGTGTGAGTGTGTGTGTGAGTGTGTGTGAGAGAGAGAGCAAGTGTGTGTGTGTGAGAGAGAGCGAGTGTGTGTGTATGTGTGTGTGTGTATGTGTGAGAGAGAAAGAGTGAGTGTGTGTGTGTGAGAGCGAGTGTGTGTTTGTGTGTGTGTGAGACAAAAAGCGAGTGTGTGTGAGAGCGAGTATGTGTGCATTTGTGTGTGAGTGTGTGTGAATGTGTGTGTGTGAGTGTGGTTTTGTGTGTGAGAGAAAGAGCGAGGGTGTGTTTGTGTGTGAGTGTGTGTGTGTGTGTGTGTGTGTGTGTGAGAGAGAGCGAGTATGTGTATGTGTGTGTGTGTGTGTGTGTGCGAGAGAGAGAAAGAGAGAGTGTGTATGTGTGCGAGTGTGTGTGTGGGTGTGTGTGTGTGTGTGAGAGAGAGAGAGCAAGTGTGTGTGTGAGAGAGAAAGAGCGAGTGTGTGTGTGCGTGAGGGCGAGTGTGTGTGTGTTTGTGTGTGAGAAAGAAAGAGCGAGTGTGTGTGTGTGTGTGTGTGCGCGAGCGAGTGTGTGTGTGTGAGTGTGTGTGTGAGAGCGAGTGTGTGTGTGTGTGTGAGAGAGAGCATGTGCGTGTGTGAAAGCGAGTATGTATGTGTGTGAGGGTGAGTGTGTGTGCGTGAGAGTGAGTGTGTTTGTGTGTGTGTTTGAGAGCGAGTGTGTGTGTGTGTGAGAGCGAGTTTGTGTGTGTGTGTGTGAGAGAGCGAGTGTGTGTGTGTGAGAGCGAGTGAGTGTGTGGGTGTGTGAGAGAGCGAGTTTGTGTGTGTGAGAGCGAGTGTGTGTGTTTGTGTGTGTGTGAGAGCGAGTGTGTGTGTGTGTATGAGAGCAAGTGTGTGTGTGTGTGTGTGTGAGAGCGAGTGTGTGTGTGTGTGAGAGTGAGTTTGTGTGTGTGTGTGTGAGAGAGAGCGAGTGTGTGTGTGTGTGTGAGACCGAGTTTCTGTGTGTGTGTGTGTGATAGCGAGTGAGTGTGTGTGTGTGTGTGAGCGAGTTTGTGTGTGTGAGACCGAGTATGTGTGTTTGTGTGTGTGTGAGAGCTTGTGTATGTGTGCATGTGTGAGAGCAAGTGTGCGTGTGTGTGTGTGTGTGTGTGAGAGCGAGTGTGTGTGTGTGAGAGCGTATGTGTGCGTGTGACTCTGTGTGTGTGTGTGAGTCAGTGTGTGTGTGTGAGAGAGCGAGTGTGTGTGTGTGTGTGTGTGTGAGAGCGAGAGTGTGTGTGTGTCTGTGTTAGAGCGTGTGTGTGTGTGACTGTGTGTGTGTGTGAGTGTGTGTGTGTGAGAGCGAGTGTGTGTGTGTGAGTGTCTGTGTGTGTGTGTGTGTGTGGGGTGTCAGTGAGAGAGAGCAAGTGTGTGTGTGTGTGAGAGAGAAAGAGCAAGAGTGTGTGTGTGAGAACGAGTGTGTGAGTGTGTGAGAGAGAGAGGGAGCAAGTGTGTGTGTGCGAGAGAGAGAGCAAGTGTGTGTGTATGTGTTAGTGTGTGTGTGTGTGTGAGAGAGAGAAAGAGCGAGTGTGAATGTGTGTGAGTGTGTGTGTGAGTGTGTGTGAGAGAGAGAGCAAGTGTGTGTGTGTGAGAGAGAGCGAGTGTGTGTGTATGTGTGTGTGTGTATGTGTGAGAGAGAAAGAGCGAGTGTGTGTGTGTGAGAGCGAGTGTGTGTTTGTGTGTGTGTGAGACAAAAAGCGAGTGTGTGTGAGAGCGAGTATGTGTGCATTTGTGTGTGAGTGTGTGTGAATGTGTGTGTGTGAGTGTGGTTTTGTGTGTGAGAGAAAGAGCGAGGGTGTGTTTGTGTGTGAGTGTGTGTGTGTGTGTGTGTGTGTGTGTGAGAGAGAGCGAGTATGTGTATGTGTGTGTGTGTGTGTGTGTGCGAGAGAGAGAAAGAGAGAGTGTGTATGTGTGCGAGTGTGTGTGTGGGTGTGTGTGTGTGTGTGAGAGAGAGAGAGCAAGTGTGTGTGTGAGAGAGAAAGAGCGAGTGTGTGTGTGCGTGAGGGCGAGTGTGTGTGTGTTTGTGTGTGAGAAAGAAAGAGCGAGTGTGTGTGTGTGTGTGTGTGCGCGAGCGAGTGTGTGTGTGTGAGTGTGTGTGTGAGAGCGAGTGTGTGTGTGTGTGTGAGAGAGAGCATGTGCGTGTGTGAAAGCGAGTATGTATGTGTGTGAGGGTGAGTGTGTGTGCGTGAGAGTGAGTGTGTTTGTGTGTGTGTTTGAGAGCGAGTGTGTGTGTGAGTTAGTGTGTGTGTGTGAGAGCGAGTTTTTGAGTGTGTGTGTGAGAGCGTGTGTGTGTGTGTGCGTATGAGAGCGAGTGTGTGTGTGTGTGTGTGAGAGAGCGAGTGTGTGTGCGTGTGTGTGTGTTTGTGTGTGAGGGCGAGTGTTTGTGTGTGTGTGTGTGTGAGAGCTTGTGTATGTGTGCATGTGTGAGAGCAAGTGTGTGTGTGTGTGTGTGTGTGTGAGAGCGAGTGTGTGTGTGTGAGAGCGTATGTGTGCGTGTGACTCTGTGTGTGTGTGTGAGTCAGTGTGTGTGTGTGAGAGAGCGAGTGTGTGTGTGTGTGTGTGTGTGTGAGAGCGAGAGTGTGTGTGTTTCTGTGTTAGAGCGTGTGTGTGTGTGACTGTGTGTGTGTGTGAGTGTGTGTGTGTGAGAGCAAGTGTGTGTGTGTGAGTGTCTGTGTGTGTGTGTGGGGTGTCAGTGAGAGAGAGCAAGTGTGTGTGTGTGTGAGAGAGAAAGAGCGAGTGTGTGTGTGTGTGAGAACGAGTGTGTGAGTGTGTGTGAGAGAGAGGGAGCAAGTGTGTGTGTGCGAGAGAGAGAGCAAGTGTGTGTGTATGTGTTAGTGTGTGTGTGTGTGTGAGAGAGAGAAAGAGCGAGTGTGAATGTGTGTGAGTGTGTGTGTGGGTGTGTGAGTGTGTGTGAGAGAGAGAGCAAGTGTGTGTGTGTGAGAGCGAGTGTGTGTTTGTGTGTGTGTGAGACAAAAAGCGAGTGTGTGTGAGAGCGAGTATGTGTGCATTTGTGTGTGAGTGTGTGTGAATGTGTGTGTGTGAGTGTGGGTTTGTGTGTGAGAGAAAGAGCGAGGGTGTGTTTGTGTGTGAGTGTGTGTGTGTGTGTGTGTGTGAGAGAGCGAGTATGTGTATGTGTGTGTGTGTGTGCGAGAGAGAGAAAGAGAGAGTGTGTATGTGTGCGAGTGTGTGTGTGGGTGTGTGAGTGTGTGTGAGAGAGAGAGCAAGTGTGTGTGTGAGAGAGAAAGAGCGAGTGTGTGTGTGCGTGAGGGCAAGTGTGTGTGTGTTTGTGTGTGAGAAAGAAAGAGCGAGTGTGTGTGTGTGTGTGTGTGCGCGAGCGAGTGTGTGTGTGTGAGTGTGTGCGTGAGAGCGAGTGTGTGTGTGTGTGTGAGAGAGAGAGCATGTGCGTGTGTGAAAGCGAGTATGTATGTGTGTGAGGGTGAGTGTGTGTGCGTGAGAGTGAGTGTGTTTGTGTGTGTGTTTGAGAGCGAGTGTGTGTGTGTGTGAGCGAGTGTGTGTGTGTGTGTGAGAGCGTGTGTGTGTGTGACTGTGTGTGTGTGAGTGTGTGTGTGTGTGTGTGTGAGAGCGAGTGTGTGTGTGTGTGTAAGAGCGAGTTTGTGTGTGTGTGTGTGTGTGACTGTGTGTGTGTGAGTGTGTGTGTGTGAGAGCGAATGTGTGTGTGTGTGTGTGAGATCAAGTGTGTGTGTGTGTGTGTGTGAGAGCGAGTGCATTTGTGTGAGAGAGCGAGTGTGTATATGTGTGTGTGTGTGAGAGCGAGTGTGTGTGTGTGTGCGAGAGAGCGAGTGTGTGTGTGTGTGAGTGTGTGCGAGTGTGTGTGTGTGTGGGGTGTGTGTGAGAGAGAGCAAGTGTGTGTGTGTGTGAGAGAGAAAGAGCGAGTGTGTGTGTGTGTGTGAGAACGAGTGTGTGAGTGTGTGTGAGAGAGAGAGAGCAAGTGTGTGTGTGCGAGAGAGAAAGCAAGAGTGTGTATGTGTTAGTGTGTGTGTGTGTGACAGAGAAAGAGTGAGTGTGTATGTGTGTGAGTGTGTGTGTGGGTGTGTGAGTGTGTGTGAGAGAGAGAGAGCAAGTGTATGTGTGCGAGAGAGAAAGCAAGTGTGTGTGTATGTGTTAGTGTGTGTGTGTGTGTGTGACAGAGAAAGAGTGAGTGTGTATGTGTGTGAGTGTGTGTGTGTGTGTGTGAGTGTGTGTGTGAGAGAGAGAAAGAGCAAGTTTGTGTGTGTGAGAGCGAGTGTGTGTTTGTGTGTGTGTGAGACAGAAAGCGAGTGTGTGTGTGAGAGCGAGTGTGTGTGCGTTTGTGTGCGAGTGTGTGTGAGTGTGTGTGTGTGAGTGTGTGTTTGTGTGTGAGAGAAAGAGCGAGGGTGTGTTTGTGTGTTTGTGTGAGAGAAAGAGCGAGTGTGTGTGTGCGTGAGGGCGAGTGTGTGTGTGTTTGTGTGTGAGAAAGAGCGAGTGTGTGTGTGTGTGTGAGAGCGAGTGTGTGTGTGTGAGTGTGTGTGAGAGACTGAGCGAGTATGTGTATGTGTGTGTGTGTGTGCGAGAGAGAAAGAGCGAGTGTGTATGTGTGCGAGTGTGTGTGTGGGTGTGTGTGCGCGAGCGAGTGTGTGTGTGTGAGTGTGTGTGTGAGAGCGAGTGTGTGTGTGTGTGTGAGAGAGAGCATGTGCGTGTGTGAAAGCGAGTATGTATGTGTGTGAGGGTGAGTGTGTGTGCGTGAGAGTGAGTGTGTTTGTGTGTGTGTTTGAGAGCGAGTGTGTGTGTGAGTTAGTGTGTGTGTGTGAGAGCGAGTTTTTGAGTGTGTGTGTGAGAGCGTGTGTGTGTGTGTGCGTATGAGAGCGAGTGTGTGTGTGTGTGTGTGAGAGAGCGAGTGTGTGTGCGTGTGTGTGTGTTTGTGTGTGAGGGCGAGTGTTTGTGTGTGTGTGTGTGTGAGAGCTTGTGTATGTGTGCATGTGTGAGAGCAAGTGTGTGTGTGTGTGTGTGTGTGTGAGAGCGAGTGTGTGTGTGTGAGAGCGTATGTGTGCGTGTGACTCTGTGTGTGTGTGTGAGTCAGTGTGTGTGTGTGAGAGAGCGAGTGTGTGTGTGTGTGTGTGTGTGTGAGAGCGAGAGTGTGTGTGTTTCTGTGTTAGAGCGTGTGTGTGTGTGACTGTGTGTGTGTGTGAGTGTGTGTGTGTGAGAGCAAGTGTGTGTGTGTGAGTGTCTGTGTGTGTGTGTGGGGTGTCAGTGAGAGAGAGCAAGTGTGTGTGTGTGTGAGAGAGAAAGAGCGAGTGTGTGTGTGTGTGAGAACGAGTGTGTGAGTGTGTGTGAGAGAGAGGGAGCAAGTGTGTGTGTGCGAGAGAGAGAGCAAGTGTGTGTGTATGTGTTAGTGTGTGTGTGTGTGTGAGAGAGAGAAAGAGCGAGTGTGAATGTGTGTGAGTGTGTGTGTGGGTGTGTGAGTGTGTGTGAGAGAGAGAGCAAGTGTGTGTGTGTGAGAGCGAGTGTGTGTTTGTGTGTGTGTGAGACAAAAAGCGAGTGTGTGTGAGAGCGAGTATGTGTGCATTTGTGTGTGAGTGTGTGTGAATGTGTGTGTGTGAGTGTGGGTTTGTGTGTGAGAGAAAGAGCGAGGGTGTGTTTGTGTGTGAGTGTGTGTGTGTGTGTGTGTGTGAGAGAGCGAGTATGTGTATGTGTGTGTGTGTGTGCGAGAGAGAGAAAGAGAGAGTGTGTATGTGTGCGAGTGTGTGTGTGGGTGTGTGAGTGTGTGTGAGAGAGAGAGCAAGTGTGTGTGTGAGAGAGAAAGAGCGAGTGTGTGTGTGCGTGAGGGCAAGTGTGTGTGTGTTTGTGTGTGAGAAAGAAAGAGCGAGTGTGTGTGTGTGTGTGTGTGCGCGAGCGAGTGTGTGTGTGTGAGTGTGTGCGTGAGAGCGAGTGTGTGTGTGTGTGTGAGAGAGAGAGCATGTGCGTGTGTGAAAGCGAGTATGTATGTGTGTGAGGGTGAGTGTGTGTGCGTGAGAGTGAGTGTGTTTGTGTGTGTGTTTGAGAGCGAGTGTGTGTGTGTGTGAGCGAGTGTGTGTGTGTGTGTGAGAGCGTGTGTGTGTGTGACTGTGTGTGTGTGAGTGTGTGTGTGTGTGTGTGTGAGAGCGAGTGTGTGTGTGTGTGTAAGAGCGAGTTTGTGTGTGTGTGTGTGTGTGACTGTGTGTGTGTGAGTGTGTGTGTGTGAGAGCGAATGTGTGTGTGTGTGTGTGAGATCAAGTGTGTGTGTGTGTGTGTGTGAGAGCGAGTGCATTTGTGTGAGAGAGCGAGTGTGTATATGTGTGTGTGTGTGAGAGCGAGTGTGTGTGTGTGTGCGAGAGAGCGAGTGTGTGTGTGTGTGAGTGTGTGCGAGTGTGTGTGTGTGTGGGGTGTGTGTGAGAGAGAGCAAGTGTGTGTGTGTGTGAGAGAGAAAGAGCGAGTGTGTGTGTGTGTGTGAGAACGAGTGTGTGAGTGTGTGTGAGAGAGAGAGAGCAAGTGTGTGTGTGCGAGAGAGAAAGCAAGAGTGTGTATGTGTTAGTGTGTGTGTGTGTGACAGAGAAAGAGTGAGTGTGTATGTGTGTGAGTGTGTGTGTGGGTGTGTGAGTGTGTGTGAGAGAGAGAGAGCAAGTGTATGTGTGCGAGAGAGAAAGCAAGTGTGTGTGTATGTGTTAGTGTGTGTGTGTGTGTGTGACAGAGAAAGAGTGAGTGTGTATGTGTGTGAGTGTGTGTGTGTGTGTGTGAGTGTGTGTGTGAGAGAGAGAAAGAGCAAGTTTGTGTGTGTGAGAGCGAGTGTGTGTTTGTGTGTGTGTGAGACAGAAAGCGAGTGTGTGTGTGAGAGCGAGTGTGTGTGCGTTTGTGTGCGAGTGTGTGTGAGTGTGTGTGTGTGAGTGTGTGTTTGTGTGTGAGAGAAAGAGCGAGGGTGTGTTTGTGTGTTTGTGTGAGAGAAAGAGCGAGTGTGTGTGTGCGTGAGGGCGAGTGTGTGTGTGTTTGTGTGTGAGAAAGAGCGAGTGTGTGTGTGTGTGTGAGAGCGAGTGTGTGTGTGTGAGTGTGTGTGAGAGACTGAGCGAGTATGTGTATGTGTGTGTGTGTGTGCGAGAGAGAAAGAGCGAGTGTGTATGTGTGCGAGTGTGTGTGTGGGTGTGTGAGTGTGTGTGAGAGAGAGAGAGCAAGTGTGTGTGTGAGAGAGAAAGAGCGAGTGTATGTGTGTGTGTGTGTGAGTGAGTGTGTGTTTGTGTGTGTGTGTGAGAGCGAGTGTGTCTCTGTGTGTGTGTGTGAGAGCAAGGGTGTGTGTATGTGTGTGTGTGTGAGAGCGAGTGTGTGTGTGTGTGTGTGTGTGTGTGTGTGAGCCAGTGTGTGTGTGTGTGTGAGCGAGTGCGTGTGTGTGAGAGAGCGAGTGTGTGTGTGTGTGTGTGTGTGTGTGTGTGAGAGAGCGAGTGTGTGTGTGTGTGTGTGTGTGTGTGAGCCAGTGTGTGTGTGTGTGTGTGAGCGAGTGCGTGTGTGTGAGAGAGCGAGTGTGTGTGTGTGTGTGTGTGTGAGAGAGCGAGTGTGTGTGTGTGTGCGAGAGACCGAGTGTGTGTGTGTGAGTGTCTGCGAGTGTGTGTGTGTGTGGGGTGTGTGTGTGAGAGAGAGAGCAAGTGTGTGTGTGTGTGAGAGAGAAGGAGCGATGTGTGTGTGTGTGTGTGTGAGAGAACGAGTGTGTGAGTGTGTGAGAGAGAGAGCAAGTGTGTGTGTGCGAGAGAGAGAGAGCAAGTGTGTGTGTATGTGTTAGTGTGTGTGTGTGTGAGAGAGAGAAAGAGTGAGTGTGTATGTGTGTGAGTGTGTGTGTGGGTGTGTGTGTGTGAGACAGAAAGCGAGTGTGTGTGTGAGAGCGAGTGTGTGTGCGTTTGTGTGTGAGTGTGTCTGAGTGTGTATGTGTGAGTGTGTGTTTGTGTGTGAGAGAAAGAGCGAGGGTGTGTTTGTGTGTGAGTGTGTGTGTGTGTGTGTGTTTGTGTGAGAGAAAGAACGAGTGTGTGTGTGCGTGAGGGCGAGTGTGTGTGTGTTGTGTGTGAGAAAGAGCAAGTGTGTGTGTGTGAGAGCGAGTGTGTGTGTGTGTGAGAGAGAGAGAGTATGTGTATGTGTGTGTGTGTGTGTGAGAGCGAGTGTGTGTGTGTGTGAGAGCGAGTTTGTGTGTGTGTGTGTGAGAGAGCGAGTGTGTGTGTGTGAGAGCGAGTGAGTGTGTGGGTGTGTGAGAGAGCGAGTTTGTGTGTGTGAGAGCGAGTGTGTGTGTTTGTGTGTGTGTGAGAGCGAGTGTGTGTGTGTGTATGAGAGCAAGTGTGTGTGTGTGTGTGTGAGAGCGAGTGTGTGTGTGTGTGAGAGTGAGTTTGTGTGTGTGTGTGTGAGAGAGAGCGAGTGTGTGTGTGTGTGTGAGACCGAGTTTGTGTGTGTGTGTGTGTGATAGCGAGTGAGTGTGTGTGTGTGTGTGAGCGGGTTTGTGTGTGTGAGACCGAGTATGTGTGTGTGTGTGTGTGTGAGAGCTTGTGTATGTGTGCATGTGTGAGAGCAAGTGTGTGTGTGTGTGTGTGTGTGTGAGAGCGAGTGTGTGTGTGTGAGAGCGTATGTGTGCGTGTGACTCTGTGTGTGTGTGTGAGTCAGTGTGTGTGTGTGAGAGAGCGAGTGTGTGTGTGTGTGTGAGAGCGAGAGTGTGTGTGTGTCTGTGTTAGAGCGTGTGTGTGTGTGACTGTGTGTGTGTGTGAGTGTGTGTGTGTGAGAGCGAGTGTGTGTGTGTGAGTGTCTGTGTGTGTGTGTGTGTGTGGGGTGTCAGTGAGAGAGAGCAAGTGTGTGTGTGTGTGAGAGAGAAAGAGCAAGAGTGTGTGTGTGTGAGAACGAGTGTGTGAGTGTGTGTGAGAGAGAGGGAGCAAGTGTGTGTGTGCGAGAGAGAGAGCAAGTGTGTGTGTATGTGTTAGTGTGTGTGTGTGTGTGAGAGAGAGAAAGAGCGAGTGTGAATGTGTGTGAGTGTGTGTGTGAGTGTGTGTGAGAGAGAGAGCAAGTGTGTGTGTGTGAGAGAGAGCGAGTGTGTGTGTATGTGTGTGTGTGTATGTGTGAGAGAGAAAGAGCGAGTGTGTGTGTGTGAGAGCGAGTGTGTGTTTGTGTGTGTGTGAGACAAAAAGCGAGTGTGTGTGAGAGCGAGTATGTGTGCATTTGTGTGTGAGTGTGTGTGAATGTGTGTGTGTGAGTGTGGTTTTGTGTGTGAGAGAAAGAGCGAGGGTGTGTTTGTGTGTGAGTGTGTGTGTGTGTGTGTGTGTGTGTGTGAGAGAGAGCGAGTATGTGTATGTGTGTGTGTGTGTGTGTGTGCGAGAGAGAGAAAGAGAGAGTGTGTATGTGTGCGAGTGTGTGAGTGGGTGTGTGAGTGTGTGTGTGAGAGAGAGAGAGCAAGTGTGTGTGTGAGAGAGAAAGAGCGAGTGTGTGTGTGCGTGAGGGCGAGTGTGTGTGTGTTTGTGTGTGAGAAAGAAAGAGCGAGTGTGTGTGTGTGTGCGTGCGCGAGCGAGTGTGTGTGTGTGAGTGTGTGTGTGAGAGCGAGTGTGTGTGTGTGTGTGAGAGAGAGAGCATGTGCGTGTGTGAAAGCGAGTATGTATGTGTGTGAGGGTGAGTGTGTGTGCGTGAGAGTGAGTGTGTTTGTGTGTGTGTTTGAGAGCGAGTGTGTGTGTGAGTTAGTGTGTGTGTGTGAGAGCGAGTTTGTGAGTGTGTGTGTGAGAGCGTGTGTGTGTGTGCGTATGAGAGCGAGTGTGTGTGTGTGTGTGTGGTGATAGCGAGTGTGTGTGCGTGTGTGTGTGTTTGTGTGTGAGGGCGAGTGTTTGTGTGTGTGTGTGTGAGAGCTTGTGTATGTGTGCATGTGTGAGAGCAAGTGTGTGTGTGTGTGTGTGTGTGTGTGAGAGCGAGTGTGTGTGTGTGAGAGCGTATGTGTGCGTGTGACTCTGTGTGTGTGTGTGAGTCAGTGTGTGTGTGTGAGAGAGCGAGTGTGTGTGTGTGTGTGTGTGTGTGTGTGAGAGCGAGAGTGTGTGTGTTTCTGTGTTAGAGCGTGTGTGTGTGTGACTGTGTGTGTGTGTGAGTGTGTGTGTGTGAGAGCGAGTGTGTGTGTGTGAGTGTCTGTGTGTGTGTGTGGGGTGTCAGTGAGAGAGAGCAAGTGTGTGTGTGTGTGTGAGAGAGAAAGAGCGAGTGTGTGTGTGTGTGAGAACGAGTGTGTGAGTGTGTGTGAGAGAGAGGGAGCAAGTGTGTGTGTGCGAGAGAGAGAGCAAGTGTGTGTGTATGTGTTAGTGTGTGTGTGTGTGTGAGAGAGAGAAAGAGCGAGTGTGAATGTGTGTGAGTGTGTGTGTGGGTGTGTGAGTGTGTGTGAGAGAGAGAGCAAGTGTGTGTGTGTGAGAGCGAGTGTGTGTTTGTGTGTGTGTGAGACAAAAAGCGAGTGTGTGTGAGAGCGAGTATGTGTGCATTTGTGTGTGAGTGTGTGTGAATGTGTGTGTGTGAGTGTGGGTTTGTGTGTGAGAGAAAGAGCGAGGGTGTGTTTGTGTGTGAGTGTGTGTGTGTGTGTGTGTGTGTGTGAGAGAGCGAGTATGTGTATGTGTGTGTGTGTGTGCGAGAGAGAGAAAGAGAGAGTGTGTATGTGTGCGAGTGTGTGTGTGGGTGTGTGAGTGTGTGTGAGAGAGAGAGCAAGTGTGTGTGTGAGAGAGAAAGAGCGAGTGTGTGTGTGCGTGAGGGCAAGTGTGTGTGTGTTTGTGTGTGAGAAAGAAAGAGCGAGTGTGTGTGTGTGTGTGTGCGCGAGCGAGTGTGTGTGTGTGAGTGTGTGTGTGAGAGCGAGTGTGTGTGTGTGTGTGAGAGAGAGAGCATGTGCGTGTGTGAAAGCGAGTATGTATGTGTGTGAGGGTGAGTGTGTGTGCGTGAGAGTGAGTGTGTTTGTGTGTGTGTTTGAGAGCGAGTGTGTGTGTGTGTGAGCGAGTGTGTGTGTGTGTGTGAGAGCGTGTGTGTGTGTGACTGTGTGTGTGTGAGTGTGTGTGTGTGTGTGTGAGAGCGAGTGTGTGTGTGTGTGTGTGTAAGAGCGAGTTTGTGTGTGTGTGTGTGTGTGACTGTGTGTGTGTGAGTGTGTGTGTGTGAGACCGAATGTGTGTGTGTGTGTGTGAGAGCAAGTGTGTGTGTGTGTGTGTGTGTGAGAGCGAGTGCATTTGTGTGAGAGCGAGTGTGTATATGTGTGTGTGTGTGAGAGCGAGTGTGTGTGTGTGTGCGAGAGAGCGAGTGTGTGTGTGTGTGAGTGTGTGCGAGTGTGTGTGTGTGTGGGGTGTGTGTGAGAGAGAGCAAGTGTGTGTGTGTGTGAGAGAGAAAGAGCGAGTGTGTGTGTGTGTGTGAGAACGAGTGTGTGAGTGTGTGTGAGAGAGAGAGAGCAAGTGTGTGTGTGCGAGAGAGAAAGCAAGAGTGTGTATGTGTTAGTGTGTGTGTGTGTGACAGAGAAAGAGTGAGTGTGTATGTGTGTGAGTGTGTGTGTGGGTGTGTGAGTGTGTGTGAGAGAGAGAGAGCAAGTGTATGTGTGCGAGAGAGAAAGCAAGTGTGTGTGTATGTGTTAGTGTGTGTGTGTGTGTGTGACAGAGAAAGAGTGAGTGTGTATGTGTGTGAGTGTGTGTGTGTGTGTGTGAGTGTGTGTGTGAGAGAGAGAAAGAGCAAGTTTGTGTGTGTGAGAGCGAGTGTGTGTTTGTGTGTGTGTGAGACAGAAAGCGAGTGTGTGTGTGAGAGCGAGTGTGTGTGCGTTTGTGTGCGAGTGTGTGTGAGTGTGTGTGTGTGAGTGTGTGTTTGTGTGTGAGAGAAAGAGCGAGGGTGTGTTTGTGTGTTTGTGTGAGAGAAAGAGCGAGTGTGTGTGTGCGTGAGGGCGAGTGTGTGTGTGTTTGTGTGTGAGAAAGAGCGAGTGTGTGTGTGTGTGTGAGAGCGAGTGTGTGTGTGTGAGTGTGTGTGAGAGACTGAGCGAGTATGTGTATGTGTGTGTGTGTGTGCGAGAGAGAAAGAGCGAGTGTGTATGTGTGCGAGTGTGTGTGTGGGTGTGTGAGTGTGTGTGAGAGAGAGAGAGCAAGTGTGTGTGTGAGAGAGAAAGAGCGAGTGTATGTGTGTGTGTGTGTGAGTGAGTGTGTGTTTGTGTGTGTGTGTGAGAGCGAGTGTGTCTCTGTGTGTGTGTGTGAGAGCAAGGGTGTGTGTATGTGTGTGTGTGTGAGAGCGAGTGTGTGTGTGTGTGTGTGTGTGTGTGTGTGTGAGCCAGTGTGTGTGTGTGTGTGAGCGAGTGCGTGTGTGTGAGAGAGCGAGTGTGTGTGTGTGTGTGTGTGTGTGTGTGTGAGAGAGCGAGTGTGTGTGTGTGTGTGTGTGTGTGTGAGCCAGTGTGTGTGTGTGTGTGTGAGCGAGTGCGTGTGTGTGAGAGAGCGAGTGTGTGTGTGTGTGTGTGTGTGAGAGAGCGAGTGTGTGTGTGTGTGCGAGAGACCGAGTGTGTGTGTGTGAGTGTCTGCGAGTGTGTGTGTGTGTGGGGTGTGTGTGTGAGAGAGAGAGCAAGTGTGTGTGTGTGTGAGAGAGAAGGAGCGATGTGTGTGTGTGTGTGTGTGAGAGAACGAGTGTGTGAGTGTGTGAGAGAGAGAGCAAGTGTGTGTGTGCGAGAGAGAGAGAGCAAGTGTGTGTGTATGTGTTAGTGTGTGTGTGTGTGAGAGAGAGAAAGAGTGAGTGTGTATGTGTGTGAGTGTGTGTGTGGGTGTGTGTGTGTGAGACAGAAAGCGAGTGTGTGTGTGAGAGCGAGTGTGTGTGCGTTTGTGTGTGAGTGTGTCTGAGTGTGTATGTGTGAGTGTGTGTTTGTGTGTGAGAGAAAGAGCGAGGGTGTGTTTGTGTGTGAGTGTGTGTGTGTGTGTGTGTTTGTGTGAGAGAAAGAACGAGTGTGTGTGTGCGTGAGGGCGAGTGTGTGTGTGTTGTGTGTGAGAAAGAGCAAGTGTGTGTGTGTGAGAGCGAGTGTGTGTGTGTGTGAGAGAGAGAGAGTATGTGTATGTGTGTGTGTGTGTGTGAGAGCGAGTGTGTGTGTGTGTGAGAGCGAGTTTGTGTGTGTGTGTGTGAGAGAGCGAGTGTGTGTGTGTGAGAGCGAGTGAGTGTGTGGGTGTGTGAGAGAGCGAGTTTGTGTGTGTGAGAGCGAGTGTGTGTGTTTGTGTGTGTGTGAGAGCGAGTGTGTGTGTGTGTATGAGAGCAAGTGTGTGTGTGTGTGTGTGAGAGCGAGTGTGTGTGTGTGTGAGAGTGAGTTTGTGTGTGTGTGTGTGAGAGAGAGCGAGTGTGTGTGTGTGTGTGAGACCGAGTTTGTGTGTGTGTGTGTGTGATAGCGAGTGAGTGTGTGTGTGTGTGTGAGCGGGTTTGTGTGTGTGAGACCGAGTATGTGTGTGTGTGTGTGTGTGAGAGCTTGTGTATGTGTGCATGTGTGAGAGCAAGTGTGTGTGTGTGTGTGTGTGTGTGAGAGCGAGTGTGTGTGTGTGAGAGCGTATGTGTGCGTGTGACTCTGTGTGTGTGTGTGAGTCAGTGTGTGTGTGTGAGAGAGCGAGTGTGTGTGTGTGTGTGAGAGCGAGAGTGTGTGTGTGTCTGTGTTAGAGCGTGTGTGTGTGTGACTGTGTGTGTGTGTGAGTGTGTGTGTGTGAGTGTCTGTGTGTGTGTGTGTGTGTGGGGTGTCAGTGAGAGAGAGCAAGTGTGTGTGTGTGTGAGAGAGAAAGAGCAAGAGTGTGTGTGTGTGAGAACGAGTGTGTGAGTGTGTGTGAGAGAGAGGGAGCAAGTGTGTGTGTGCGAGAGAGAGAGCAAGTGTGTGTGTATGTGTTAGTGTGTGTGTGTGTGTGAGAGAGAGAAAGAGCGAGTGTGAATGTGTGTGAGTGTGTGTGTGAGTGTGTGTGAGAGAGAGAGCAAGTGTGTGTGTGTGAGAGAGAGCGAGTGTGTGTGTATGTGTGTGTGTGTATGTGTGAGAGAGAAAGAGCGAGTGTGTGTGTGTGAGAGCGAGTGTGTGTTTGTGTGTGTGTGAGACAAAAAGCGAGTGTGTGTGAGAGCGAGTATGTGTGCATTTGTGTGTGAGTGTGTGTGAATGTGTGTGTGTGAGTGTGGTTTTGTGTGTGAGAGAAAGAGCGAGGGTGTGTTTGTGTGTGAGTGTGTGTGTGTGTGTGTGTGTGTGTGAGAGAGAGCGAGTATGTGTATGTGTGTGTGTGTGTGTGCGAGAGAGAGAAAGAGAGAGTGTGTATGTGTGCGAGTGTGTGTGTGGGTGTGTGAGTGTGTGTGTGAGAGAGAGAGAGCAAGTGTGTGTGTGAGAGAGAAAGAGCGAGTGTGTGTGTGCGTGAGGGCGAGTGTGTGTGTGTTTGTGTGTGAGAAAGAAAGAGCGAGTGTGTGTGTGTGTGTGTGCGCGCGAGCGAGTGTGTGTGTGTGAGTGTGTGTGTGAGAGCGAGTGTGTGTGTGTGTGTGAGAGAGAGAGCATGTGCGTGTGTGAAAGCGAGTATGTATGTGTGTGAGGGTGAGTGTGTGTGCGTGAGAGTGAGTGTGTTTGTGTGTGCGTTTGAGAGCTAGTGTGTGTGTGAGTTAGTGTGTGTGTGTGAGAGCGAGTTTGTGAGTGTGTGTGTGAGAGCATGCGTGTGTGTGTGCGTATGAGAGCGAGTGTGTGTGTGTGTGTGTGATAGCGAGTGTGTGTGCGTGTGTGTGTGTTTGTGTGTGAGGGCGAGTGTTTGTGTGTGTGTGTGTGAGAGAGCTTGTGTATGTGTGCATGTGTGAGAGCAAGTGTGTGTGTGTGTGTGTGTGTGTGTGTGAGAGCGAGTGTGTGTGTGTGAGAGCGTATGTGTGCGTGTGACTCTGTGTGTGTGTGTGAGTCAGTGTGTGTGTGTGAGAGAGCGAGTGTGTGTGTGTGTGTGTGTGTGTGAGAGCGAGAGTGTGTGTGTTTCTGTGTTAGAGCGTGTGTGTGTGTGACTGTGTGTGTGTGTGAGTGTGTGTGTGTGAGAGCGAGTGTGTGTGTGTGAGTGTCTGTGTGTGTGTGTGGGGTGTCAGTGAGAGAGAGCAATTGTGTGTGTGTGTGTGAGAGAGAAAGAGCGAGTGTGTGTGTGTGTGTGAGACCGAGTGTGTGAGTGTGTGTGAGAGAGAGGGAGCAAGTGTGTGTGTGCGAGAGAGAGAGCAAGTGTGTGTGTATGTGTTAGTGTGTGTGTGTGTGTGAGAGAGAGAAAGAGCGAGTGTGAATGTGTGTGAGTGTGTGTGTGGGTGTGTGAGTGTGTGTGAGAGAGAGAGCAAGTGTGTGTGTGTGAGAGCGAGTGTGTGTTTGTGTGTGTGTGAGACAAAAAGCGAGTGTGTGTGAGAGCGAGTATGTGTGCATTTGTGTGTGAGTGTGTGTGAATGTGTGTGTGTGAGTGTGGGTTTGTGTGTGAGAGAAAGAGCGAGGGTGTGTTTGTGTGTGAGTGTGTGTGTGTGTGTGTGTGTGTGTGTGAGAGAGCGAGTATGTGTATGTGTGTGTGTGTGTGCGAGAGAGAGAAAGAGAGAGTGTGTATGTGTGCGAGTGTGTGTGTGGGTGTGTGAGTGTGTGTGAGAGAGAGAGCAAGTGTGTGTGTGAGAGAGAAAGAGCGAGTGTGTGTGTGCGTGAGGGCAAGTGTGTGTGTGTTTGTGTGTGAGAAAGAAAGAGCGAGTGTGTGTGTGTGTGTGTGCGCGAGCGAGTGTGTGTGTGTGAGTGTGTGTGTGAGAGCGAGTGTGTGTGTGTGTGTGTGAGAGAGAGAGCATGTGCGTGTGTGAAAGCGAGTATGCATGTGTGTGAGGGTGAGTGTGTGTGCGTGAGAGTGAGTGTGTTTGTGTGTGTGTTTGAGAGCGAGTGTGTGTGTGAGTTAGTGTGTGTGTGTGAGAGCGAGTTTGTGAGTGTGTGTGTGAGAGCGTGTGTGTGTGTGCGTATGAGAGCGAGTGTGTGTGTGTGTGTGTGTGAGAGCGAGTGTGTGTGCGTGTGTGTGTGTTTGTGTGTGAGGGCGAGTGATTGTGTGTGATAACAAGTGTGTGTGTATGTGTGAGAGCGAGTTTGTGTGTGTGTGTTTGTGAAAGTGAGTGTGTGTGTGTGTGAGAGAGCGAGTTTGTGTGTGTGTGTGAGAGTGAGTGTGTGTGTGAGTGTGAGAGAGCGAGTGTGTGTGTGTGTGAGCGAGTGTGTGTGTGTGTGTGTGAGAGCGTGTGTGTGTGTGACTGTGTGTGTGTGAGTGTGTGTGTGTGTGAGAGGGAGTGTGTGTGTGTGTGTGTAAGAGCGAGTTTGTGTGTGTGTGTGTGACTGTGTGTGTGTGAGTGTGTGTGTGTGTGTGAGAGCGAATGTGTGTGTGTGTGTGTGAGAGCAAGTGTGTGTGTGTGTGTGTGTGAGAGCGAGTGCATTTGTGTGAGAGAGCGAGTGTGTATATGTGTGTGTGTGTGAGAGCGAGTGTGTGTGTGTGTGCGAGAGAGCGAGTGTGTGTGTGTGTGAGTGTGTGCGAGTGTGTGTGTGTGTGGGGTGTGTGTGAGAGAGAGCAAGTGTGTGTGTGTGTGAGAGAGAAAGAGCGAGTGTGTGTGTGTGTGTGAGAACGAGTGTGTGAGTGTGTGTGAGAGAGAGAGAGCAAGTGTGTGTGTGCGAGAGAGAAAGCAAGAGTGTGTATGTGTTAGTGTGTGTGTGTGTGACAGAGAAAGAGTGAGTGTGTATGTGTGTGAGTGTGTGTGTGGGTGTGTGAGTGTGTGTGAGAGAGAGAGAGCAAGTGTATGTGTGCGAGAGAGAAAGCAAGTGTGTGTGTATGTGTTAGTGTGTGTGTGTGTGTGTGTGACAGAGAAAGAGTGAGTGTGTATGTGTGTGAGTGTGTGTGTGTGTGTGTGAGTGTGTGTGTGAGAGAGAGAAAGAGCAAGTTTGTGTGTGTGAGAGCGAGTGTGTGTTTGTGTGTGTGTGAGACAGAAAGCGAGTGTGTGTGTGAGAGCGAGTGTGTGTGCGTTTGTGTGCGAGTGTGTGTGAGTGTGTGTGTGTGAGTGTGTGTTTGTGTGTGAGAGAAAGAGCGAGGGTGTGTTTGTGTGTTTGTGTGAGAGAAAGAGCGAGTGTGTGTGTGCGTGAGGGCGAGTGTGTGTGTGTTTGTGTGTGAGAAAGAGCGAGTGTGTGTGTGTGTGTGTGAGAGCGAGTGTGTGTGTGTGAGTGTGTGTGAGAGACTGAGCGAGTATGTGTATGTGTGTGTGTGTGTGCGAGAGAGAAAGAGCGAGTGTGTATGTGTGCGAGTGTGTGTGTGGGTGTGTGAGTGTGTGTGAGAGAGAGAGAGCAAGTGTGTGTGTGAGAGAGAAAGAGCGAGTGTATGTGTGTGTGTGTGAGTGAGTGTGTGTTTGTGTGCGTGTGTGAGAGCGAGTGTGTCTCTGTGTGTGTGTGTGAGAGCAAGGGTGTGTGTATGTGTGTGTGTGTGAGAGCGAGTGTGTGTGTGTGTGTGTGTGTGTGTGTGAGCCAGTGTGTGTGTGTGTGTGAGCGAGTGCGTGTGTGTGAGAGAGCGAGTGTGTGTGTGTGTGTGTGTGTGTGAGAGAGCGAGTGTGTGTGTGTGTGCGAGAGACCGAGTGTGTGTGTGTGAGTGTCTGCGAGTGTGTGTGTGTGTGGGGTGTGTGTGTGAGAGAGAGAGCAAGTGTGTGTGTGTGTGAGAGAGAAGGAGCGATGTGTGTGTGTGTGTGTGTGAGAGAACGAGTGTGTGAGTGTGTGAGAGAGAGAGCAAGTGTGTGTGTGCGAGAGAGAGAGAGCAAGTGTGTGTGTATGTGTTAGTGTGTGTGTGTGAGAGAGAGAAAGAGTGAGTGTGTATGTGTGTGAGTGTGTGTGTGGGTGTGTGAGTGTGAGACAGAAAGCGAGTGTGTGTGTGAGAGCGAGTGTGTGTGCGTTTGTGTGTGAGTGTGTCTGAGTGTGTATGTGTGAGTGTGTGTTTGTGTGTGAGAGAAAGAGCGAGGGTGTGTTTGTGTGTGAGTGTGTGTGTGTGTGTGTTTGTGTGAGAGAAAGAACGAGTGTGTGTGTGCGTGAGGGCGAGTGTGTGTGTGTTGTGTGTGAGAAAGAGCAAGTGTGTGTGTGTGAGAGCGAGTGTGTGTGTGTGTGAGAGAGAGAGAGTATGTGTATGTGTGTGTTTGTGTGTGTGTGAGAGTGAGTGTGTGTGTGTGTGAGAGCGAGTTTGTGTGTGTGTGTGAGAGAGCGAGTGTGTGTGTGTGAGAGCGAGTGAGTGTGTGGGTGTGTGAGAGAGCGAGTTTGTGTGTGTGAGAGCGAGTGTGTGTGTTTGTGTGTGTGTGAGAGCGAGTGTGTGTGTGTGTATGAGAGCAAGTGTGTGTGTGTGTGTGTGTGAGAGCGAGTGTGTGTGTGTGTGAGAGTGAGTTTGTGTGTGTGTGTGTGAGAGAGAGCGAGTGTGTGTGTGTGTGTGAGACCGAGTTTCTGTGTGTGTGTGTGTGATAGCGAGTGAGTGTGTGTGTGTGTGTGAGCGAGTTTGTGTGTGTGAGACCGAGTATGTGTGTTTGTGTGTGTGTGAGAGCTTGTGTATGTGTGCATGTGTGAGAGCAAGTGTGCGTGTGTGTGTGTGTGTGTGTGAGAGCGAGTGTGTGTGTGTGAGAGCGTATGTGTGCGTGTGACTCTGTGTGTGTGTGTGAGTCAGTGTGTGTGTGTGAGAGAGCGAGTGTGTGTGTGTGTGTGTGTGTGAGAGCGAGAGTGTGTGTGTGTCTGTGTTAGAGCGTGTGTGTGTGTGACTGTGTGTGTGTGTGAGTGTGTGTGTGTGAGAGCGAGTGTGTGTGTGTGAGTGTCTGTGTGTGTGTGTGTGTGTGGGGTGTCAGTGAGAGAGAGCAAGTGTGTGTGTGTGTGAGAGAGAAAGAGCAAGAGTGTGTGTGTGAGAACGAGTGTGTGAGTGTGTGTGAGAGAGAGGGAGCAAGTGCGTGTGTGCGAGAGAGAGAGCAAGTGTGTGTGTATGTGTTAGTGTGTGTGTGTGTGTGAGAGAGAGAAAGAGCGAGTGTGAATGTGTGTGAGTGTGTGTGTGAGTGTGTGTGAGAGAGAGAGCAAGTGTGTGTGTGTGAGAGAGAGCGAGTGTGTGTGTATGTGTGTGTGTGTATGTGTGAGAGAGAAAGAGCGAGTGTGTGTGTGTGAGAGCGAGTGTGTGTTTGTGTGTGTGTGAGACAAAAAGCGAGTGTGTGTGAGAGCGAGTATGTGTGCATTTGTGTGTGAGTGTGTGTGAATGTGTGTGTGTGAGTGTGGTTTTGTGTGTGAGAGAAAGAGCGAGGGTGTGTTTGTGTGTGAGTGTGTGTGTGTGTGTGTGTGTGTGTGTGAGAGAGAGCGAGTATGTGTATGTGTGTGTGTGTGTGTGTGTGCGAGAGAGAGAAAGAGAGAGTGTGTATGTGTGCGAGTGTGTGTGTGGGTGTGTGTGTGTGTGTGAGAGAGAGAGAGCAAGTGTGTGTGTGAGAGAGAAAGAGCGAGTGTGTGTGTGCGTGAGGGCGAGTGTGTGTGTGTTTGTGTGTGAGAAAGAAAGAGCGAGTGTGTGTGTGTGTGTGTGTGCGCGAGCGAGTGTGTGTGTGTGAGTGTGTGTGTGAGAGCGAGTGTGTGTGTGTGTGTGAGAGAGAGCATGTGCGTGTGTGAAAGCGAGTATGTATGTGTGTGAGGGTGAGTGTGTGTGCGTGAGAGTGAGTGTGTTTGTGTGTGTGTTTGAGAGCGAGTGTGTGTGTGAGTTAGTGTGTGTGTGTGAGAGCGAGTTTTTGAGTGTGTGTGTGAGAGCGTGTGTGTGTGTGCGTATGAGAGCGAGTGTGTGTGTGTGTGTGTGAGAGAGCGAGTGTGTGTGCGTGTGTGTGTGTTTGTGTGTGAGGGCGAGTGTTTGTGTGTGTGTGTGTGTGTGAGAGCTTGTGTATGTGTGCATGTGTGAGAGCAAGTGTGTGTGTGTGTGTGTGTGTGTGAGAGCGAGTGTGTGTGTGTGAGAGCGTATGTGTGCGTGTGACTCTGTGTGTGTGTGTGAGTCAGTGTGTGTGTGTGAGAGAGCGAGTGTGTGTGTGTGTGTGTGTGTGTGAGAGCGAGAGTGTGTGTGTTTCTGTGTTAGAGCGTGTGTGTGTGTGACTGTGTGTGTGTGTGAGTGTGTGTGTGTGAGAGCAAGTGTGTGTGTGTGAGTGTCTGTGTGTGTGTGTGGGGTGTCAGTGAGAGAGAGCAAGTGTGTGTGTGTGTGAGAGAGAAAGAGCGAGTGTGTGTGTGTGTGAGAACGAGTGTGTGAGTGTGTGTGAGAGAGAGGGAGCAAGTGTGTGTGTGCGAGAGAGAGAGCAAGTGTGTGTGTATGTGTTAGTGTGTGTGTGTGTGTGAGAGAGAGAAAGAGCGAGTGTGAATGTGTGTGAGTGTGTGTGTGGGTGTGTGAGTGTGTGTGAGAGAGAGAGCAAGTGTGTGTGTGTGAGAGCGAGTGTGTGTTTGTGTGTGTGTGAGACAAAAAGCGAGTGTGTGTGAGAGCGAGTATGTGTGCATTTGTGTGTGAGTGTGTGTGAATGTGTGTGTGTGAGTGTGGGTTTGTGTGTGAGAGAAAGAGCGAGGGTGTGTTTGTGTGTGAGTGTGTGTGTGTGTGTGTGTGTGAGAGAGCGAGTATGTGTATGTGTGTGTGTGTGTGCGAGAGAGAGAAAGAGAGAGTGTGTATGTGTGCGAGTGTGTGTGTGGGTGTGTGAGTGTGTGTGAGAGAGAGAGCAAGTGTGTGTGTGAGAGAGAAAGAGCGAGTGTGTGTGTGCGTGAGGGCAAGTGTGTGTGTGTTTGTGTGTGAGAAAGAAAGAGCGAGTGTGTGTGTGTGTGTGTGTGCGCGAGCGAGTGTGTGTGTGTGAGTGTGTGCGTGAGAGCGAGTGTGTGTGTGTGTGTGAGAGAGAGAGCATGTGCGTGTGTGAAAGCGAGTATGTATGTGTGTGAGGGTGAGTGTGTGTGCGTGAGAGTGAGTGTGTTTGTGTGTGTGTTTGAGAGCGAGTGTGTGTGTGTGTGAGCGAGTGTGTGTGTGTGTGTGAGAGCGTGTGTGTGTGTGACTGTGTGTGTGTGAGTGTGTGTGTGTGTGTGTGTGAGAGCGAGTGTGTGTGTGTGTGTAAGAGCGAGTTTGTGTGTGTGTGTGTGTGTGACTGTGTGTGTGTGAGTGTGTGTGTGTGAGAGCGAATGTGTGTGTGTGTGTGTGAGATCAAGTGTGTGTGTGTGTGTGTGTGAGAGCGAGTGCATTTGTGTGAGAGAGCGAGTGTGTATATGTGTGTGTGTGTGAGAGCGAGTGTGTGTGTGTGTGCGAGAGAGCGAGTGTGTGTGTGTGTGAGTGTGTGCGAGTGTGTGTGTGTGTGGGGTGTGTGTGAGAGAGAGCAAGTGTGTGTGTGTGTGAGAGAGAAAGAGCGAGTGTGTGTGTGTGTGTGAGAACGAGTGTGTGAGTGTGTGTGAGAGAGAGAGAGCAAGTGTGTGTGTGCGAGAGAGAAAGCAAGAGTGTGTATGTGTTAGTGTGTGTGTGTGTGACAGAGAAAGAGTGAGTGTGTATGTGTGTGAGTGTGTGTGTGGGTGTGTGAGTGTGTGTGAGAGAGAGAGAGCAAGTGTATGTGTGCGAGAGAGAAAGCAAGTGTGTGTGTATGTGTTAGTGTGTGTGTGTGTGTGTGACAGAGAAAGAGTGAGTGTGTATGTGTGTGAGTGTGTGTGTGTGTGTGTGAGTGTGTGTGTGAGAGAGAGAAAGAGCAAGTTTGTGTGTGTGAGAGCGAGTGTGTGTTTGTGTGTGTGTGAGACAGAAAGCGAGTGTGTGTGTGAGAGCGAGTGTGTGTGCGTTTGTGTGCGAGTGTGTGTGAGTGTGTGTGTGTGAGTGTGTGTTTGTGTGTGAGAGAAAGAGCGAGGGTGTGTTTGTGTGTTTGTGTGAGAGAAAGAGCGAGTGTGTGTGTGCGTGAGGGCGAGTGTGTGTGTGTTTGTGTGTGAGAAAGAGCGAGTGTGTGTGTGTGTGTGAGAGCGAGTGTGTGTGTGTGAGTGTGTGTGAGAGACTGAGCGAGTATGTGTATGTGTGTGTGTGTGTGCGAGAGAGAAAGAGCGAGTGTGTATGTGTGCGAGTGTGTGTGTGGGTGTGTGAGTGTGTGTGAGAGAGAGAGAGCAAGTGTGTGTGTGAGAGAGAAAGAGCGAGTGTATGTGTGTGTGTGTGTGAGTGAGTGTGTGTTTGTGTGTGTGTGTGAGAGCGAGTGTGTCTCTGTGTGTGTGTGTGAGAGCAAGGGTGTGTGTATGTGTGTGTGTGTGAGAGCGAGTGTGTGTGTGTGTGTGTGTGTGTGTGTGTGAGCCAGTGTGTGTGTGTGTGTGAGCGAGTGCGTGTGTGTGAGAGAGCGAGTGTGTGTGTGTGTGTGTGTGTGTGTGTGTGAGAGAGCGAGTGTGTGTGTGTGTGTGTGTGTGTGTGAGCCAGTGTGTGTGTGTGTGTGTGAGCGAGTGCGTGTGTGTGAGAGAGCGAGTGTGTGTGTGTGTGTGTGTGTGAGAGAGCGAGTGTGTGTGTGTGTGCGAGAGACCGAGTGTGTGTGTGTGAGTGTCTGCGAGTGTGTGTGTGTGTGGGGTGTGTGTGTGAGAGAGAGAGCAAGTGTGTGTGTGTGTGAGAGAGAAGGAGCGATGTGTGTGTGTGTGTGTGTGAGAGAACGAGTGTGTGAGTGTGTGAGAGAGAGAGCAAGTGTGTGTGTGCGAGAGAGAGAGAGCAAGTGTGTGTGTATGTGTTAGTGTGTGTGTGTGTGAGAGAGAGAAAGAGTGAGTGTGTATGTGTGTGAGTGTGTGTGTGGGTGTGTGTGTGTGAGACAGAAAGCGAGTGTGTGTGTGAGAGCGAGTGTGTGTGCGTTTGTGTGTGAGTGTGTCTGAGTGTGTATGTGTGAGTGTGTGTTTGTGTGTGAGAGAAAGAGCGAGGGTGTGTTTGTGTGTGAGTGTGTGTGTGTGTGTGTGTTTGTGTGAGAGAAAGAACGAGTGTGTGTGTGCGTGAGGGCGAGTGTGTGTGTGTTGTGTGTGAGAAAGAGCAAGTGTGTGTGTGTGAGAGCGAGTGTGTGTGTGTGTGAGAGAGAGAGAGTATGTGTATGTGTGTGTGTGTGTGTGAGAGCGAGTGTGTGTGTGTGTGAGAGCGAGTTTGTGTGTGTGTGTGTGAGAGAGCGAGTGTGTGTGTGTGAGAGCGAGTGAGTGTGTGGGTGTGTGAGAGAGCGAGTTTGTGTGTGTGAGAGCGAGTGTGTGTGTTTGTGTGTGTGTGAGAGCGAGTGTGTGTGTGTGTATGAGAGCAAGTGTGTGTGTGTGTGTGTGAGAGCGAGTGTGTGTGTGTGTGAGAGTGAGTTTGTGTGTGTGTGTGTGAGAGAGAGCGAGTGTGTGTGTGTGTGTGAGACCGAGTTTGTGTGTGTGTGTGTGTGATAGCGAGTGAGTGTGTGTGTGTGTGTGAGCGGGTTTGTGTGTGTGAGACCGAGTATGTGTGTGTGTGTGTGTGTGAGAGCTTGTGTATGTGTGCATGTGTGAGAGCAAGTGTGTGTGTGTGTGTGTGTGTGTGAGAGCGAGTGTGTGTGTGTGAGAGCGTATGTGTGCGTGTGACTCTGTGTGTGTGTGTGAGTCAGTGTGTGTGTGTGAGAGAGCGAGTGTGTGTGTGTGTGTGAGAGCGAGAGTGTGTGTGTGTCTGTGTTAGAGCGTGTGTGTGTGTGACTGTGTGTGTGTGTGAGTGTGTGTGTGTGAGAGCGAGTGTGTGTGTGTGAGTGTCTGTGTGTGTGTGTGTGTGTGGGGTGTCAGTGAGAGAGAGCAAGTGTGTGTGTGTGTGAGAGAGAAAGAGCAAGAGTGTGTGTGTGTGAGAACGAGTGTGTGAGTGTGTGTGAGAGAGAGGGAGCAAGTGTGTGTGTGCGAGAGAGAGAGCAAGTGTGTGTGTATGTGTTAGTGTGTGTGTGTGTGTGAGAGAGAGAAAGAGCGAGTGTGAATGTGTGTGAGTGTGTGTGTGAGTGTGTGTGAGAGAGAGAGCAAGTGTGTGTGTGTGAGAGAGAGCGAGTGTGTGTGTATGTGTGTGTGTGTATGTGTGAGAGAGAAAGAGCGAGTGTGTGTGTGTGAGAGCGAGTGTGTGTTTGTGTGTGTGTGAGACAAAAAGCGAGTGTGTGTGAGAGCGAGTATGTGTGCATTTGTGTGTGAGTGTGTGTGAATGTGTGTGTGTGAGTGTGGTTTTGTGTGTGAGAGAAAGAGCGAGGGTGTGTTTGTGTGTGAGTGTGTGTGTGTGTGTGTGTGTGTGTGTGAGAGAGAGCGAGTATGTGTATGTGTGTGTGTGTGTGTGTGTGCGAGAGAGAGAAAGAGAGAGTGTGTATGTGTGCGAGTGTGTGAGTGGGTGTGTGAGTGTGTGTGTGAGAGAGAGAGAGCAAGTGTGTGTGTGAGAGAGAAAGAGCGAGTGTGTGTGTGCGTGAGGGCGAGTGTGTGTGTGTTTGTGTGTGAGAAAGAAAGAGCGAGTGTGTGTGTGTGTGTGCGTGCGCGAGCGAGTGTGTGTGTGTGAGTGTGTGTGTGAGAGCGAGTGTGTGTGTGTGTGTGAGAGAGAGAGCATGTGCGTGTGTGAAAGCGAGTATGTATGTGTGTGAGGGTGAGTGTGTGTGCGTGAGAGTGAGTGTGTTTGTGTGTGTGTTTGAGAGCGAGTGTGTGTGTGAGTTAGTGTGTGTGTGTGAGAGCGAGTTTGTGAGTGTGTGTGTGAGAGCGTGTGTGTGTGTGCGTATGAGAGCGAGTGTGTGTGTGTGTGTGTGTGATAGCGAGTGTGTGTGCGTGTGTGTGTGTTTGTGTGTGAGGGCGAGTGTTTGTGTGTGTGTGTGTGAGAGCTTGTGTATGTGTGCATGTGTGAGAGCAAGTGTGTGTGTGTGTGTGTGTGTGTGTGAGAGCGAGTGTGTGTGTGTGAGAGCGTATGTGTGCGTGTGACTCTGTGTGTGTGTGTGAGTCAGTGTGTGTGTGTGAGAGAGCGAGTGTGTGTGTGTGTGTGTGTGTGTGTGTGAGAGCGAGAGTGTGTGTGTTTCTGTGTTAGAGCGTGTGTGTGTGTGACTGTGTGTGTGTGTGAGTGTGTGTGTGTGAGAGCGAGTGTGTGTGTGTGAGTGTCTGTGTGTGTGTGTGGGGTGTCAGTGAGAGAGAGCAAGTGTGTGTGTGTGTGTGAGAGAGAAAGAGCGAGTGTGTGTGTGTGTGAGAACGAGTGTGTGAGTGTGTGTGAGAGAGAGGGAGCAAGTGTGTGTGTGCGAGAGAGAGAGCAAGTGTGTGTGTATGTGTTAGTGTGTGTGTGTGTGTGAGAGAGAGAAAGAGCGAGTGTGAATGTGTGTGAGTGTGTGTGTGGGTGTGTGAGTGTGTGTGAGAGAGAGAGCAAGTGTGTGTGTGTGAGAGCGAGTGTGTGTTTGTGTGTGTGTGAGACAAAAAGCGAGTGTGTGTGAGAGCGAGTATGTGTGCATTTGTGTGTGAGTGTGTGTGAATGTGTGTGTGTGAGTGTGGGTTTGTGTGTGAGAGAAAGAGCGAGGGTGTGTTTGTGTGTGAGTGTGTGTGTGTGTGTGTGTGTGTGTGAGAGAGCGAGTATGTGTATGTGTGTGTGTGTGTGCGAGAGAGAGAAAGAGAGAGTGTGTATGTGTGCGAGTGTGTGTGTGGGTGTGTGAGTGTGTGTGAGAGAGAGAGAGCAAGTGTGTGTGTGAGAGAGAAAGAGCGAGTGTGTGTGTGCGTGAGGGCAAGTGTGTGTGTGTTTGTGTGTGAGAAAGAAAGAGCGAGTGTGTGTGTGTGTGTGTGCGCGAGCGAGTGTGTGTGTGTGAGTGTGTGTGTGAGAGCGAGTGTGTGTGTGTGTGTGAGAGAGAGAGCATGTGCGTGTGTGAAAGCGAGTATGTATGTGTGTGAGGGTGAGTGTGTGTGCGTGAGAGTGAGTGTGTTTGTGTGTGTGTTTGAGAGCGAGTGTGTGTGTGTGTGAGCGAGTGTGTGTGTGTGTGTGAGAGCGTGTGTGTGTGTGACTGTGTGTGTGTGAGTGTGTGTGTGTGTGTGTGAGAGCGAGTGTGTGTGTGTGTGTGTGTAAGAGCGAGTTTGTGTGTGTGTGTGTGTGTGACTGTGTGTGTGTGAGTGTGTGTGTGTGAGACCGAATGTGTGTGTGTGTGTGTGAGAGCAAGTGTGTGTGTGTGTGTGTGTGTGAGAGCGAGTGCATTTGTGTGAGAGCGAGTGTGTATATGTGTGTGTGTGTGAGAGCGAGTGTGTGTGTGTGTGCGAGAGAGCGAGTGTGTGTGTGTGTGAGTGTGTGCGAGTGTGTGTGTGTGTGGGGTGTGTGTGAGAGAGAGCAAGTGTGTGTGTGTGTGAGAGAGAAAGAGCGAGTGTGTGTGTGTGTGTGAGAACGAGTGTGTGAGTGTGTGTGAGAGAGAGAGAGCAAGTGTGTGTGTGCGAGAGAGAAAGCAAGAGTGTGTATGTGTTAGTGTGTGTGTGTGTGACAGAGAAAGAGTGAGTGTGTATGTGTGTGAGTGTGTGTGTGGGTGTGTGAGTGTGTGTGAGAGAGAGAGAGCAAGTGTATGTGTGCGAGAGAGAAAGCAAGTGTGTGTGTATGTGTTAGTGTGTGTGTGTGTGTGTGACAGAGAAAGAGTGAGTGTGTATGTGTGTGAGTGTGTGTGTGTGTGTGTGAGTGTGTGTGTGAGAGAGAGAAAGAGCAAGTTTGTGTGTGTGAGAGCGAGTGTGTGTTTGTGTGTGTGTGAGACAGAAAGCGAGTGTGTGTGTGAGAGCGAGTGTGTGTGCGTTTGTGTGCGAGTGTGTGTGAGTGTGTGTGTGTGAGTGTGTGTTTGTGTGTGAGAGAAAGAGCGAGGGTGTGTTTGTGTGTTTGTGTGAGAGAAAGAGCGAGTGTGTGTGTGCGTGAGGGCGAGTGTGTGTGTGTTTGTGTGTGAGAAAGAGCGAGTGTGTGTGTGTGTGTGAGAGCGAGTGTGTGTGTGTGAGTGTGTGTGAGAGACTGAGCGAGTATGTGTATGTGTGTGTGTGTGTGCGAGAGAGAAAGAGCGAGTGTGTATGTGTGCGAGTGTGTGTGTGGGTGTGTGAGTGTGTGTGAGAGAGAGAGAGCAAGTGTGTGTGTGAGAGAGAAAGAGCGAGTGTATGTGTGTGTGTGTGTGAGTGAGTGTGTGTTTGTGTGTGTGTGTGAGAGCGAGTGTGTCTCTGTGTGTGTGTGTGAGAGCAAGGGTGTGTGTATGTGTGTGTGTGTGAGAGCGAGTGTGTGTGTGTGTGTGTGTGTGTGTGTGTGTGAGCCAGTGTGTGTGTGTGTGTGAGCGAGTGCGTGTGTGTGAGAGAGCGAGTGTGTGTGTGTGTGTGTGTGTGTGTGTGTGAGAGAGCGAGTGTGTGTGTGTGTGTGTGTGTGTGTGAGCCAGTGTGTGTGTGTGTGTGTGAGCGAGTGCGTGTGTGTGAGAGAGCGAGTGTGTGTGTGTGTGTGTGTGTGAGAGAGCGAGTGTGTGTGTGTGTGCGAGAGACCGAGTGTGTGTGTGTGAGTGTCTGCGAGTGTGTGTGTGTGTGGGGTGTGTGTGTGAGAGAGAGAGCAAGTGTGTGTGTGTGTGAGAGAGAAGGAGCGATGTGTGTGTGTGTGTGTGTGAGAGAACGAGTGTGTGAGTGTGTGAGAGAGAGAGCAAGTGTGTGTGTGCGAGAGAGAGAGAGCAAGTGTGTGTGTATGTGTTAGTGTGTGTGTGTGTGAGAGAGAGAAAGAGTGAGTGTGTATGTGTGTGAGTGTGTGTGTGGGTGTGTGTGTGTGAGACAGAAAGCGAGTGTGTGTGTGAGAGCGAGTGTGTGTGCGTTTGTGTGTGAGTGTGTCTGAGTGTGTATGTGTGAGTGTGTGTTTGTGTGTGAGAGAAAGAGCGAGGGTGTGTTTGTGTGTGAGTGTGTGTGTGTGTGTGTGTTTGTGTGAGAGAAAGAACGAGTGTGTGTGTGCGTGAGGGCGAGTGTGTGTGTGTTGTGTGTGAGAAAGAGCAAGTGTGTGTGTGTGAGAGCGAGTGTGTGTGTGTGTGAGAGAGAGAGAGTATGTGTATGTGTGTGTGTGTGTGTGAGAGCGAGTGTGTGTGTGTGTGAGAGCGAGTTTGTGTGTGTGTGTGTGAGAGAGCGAGTGTGTGTGTGTGAGAGCGAGTGAGTGTGTGGGTGTGTGAGAGAGCGAGTTTGTGTGTGTGAGAGCGAGTGTGTGTGTTTGTGTGTGTGTGAGAGCGAGTGTGTGTGTGTGTATGAGAGCAAGTGTGTGTGTGTGTGTGTGAGAGCGAGTGTGTGTGTGTGTGAGAGTGAGTTTGTGTGTGTGTGTGTGAGAGAGAGCGAGTGTGTGTGTGTGTGTGAGACCGAGTTTGTGTGTGTGTGTGTGTGATAGCGAGTGAGTGTGTGTGTGTGTGTGAGCGGGTTTGTGTGTGTGAGACCGAGTATGTGTGTGTGTGTGTGTGTGAGAGCTTGTGTATGTGTGCATGTGTGAGAGCAAGTGTGTGTGTGTGTGTGTGTGTGTGAGAGCGAGTGTGTGTGTGTGAGAGCGTATGTGTGCGTGTGACTCTGTGTGTGTGTGTGAGTCAGTGTGTGTGTGTGAGAGAGCGAGTGTGTGTGTGTGTGTGAGAGCGAGAGTGTGTGTGTGTCTGTGTTAGAGCGTGTGTGTGTGTGACTGTGTGTGTGTGTGAGTGTGTGTGTGTGAGTGTCTGTGTGTGTGTGTGTGTGTGGGGTGTCAGTGAGAGAGAGCAAGTGTGTGTGTGTGTGAGAGAGAAAGAGCAAGAGTGTGTGTGTGTGAGAACGAGTGTGTGAGTGTGTGTGAGAGAGAGGGAGCAAGTGTGTGTGTGCGAGAGAGAGAGCAAGTGTGTGTGTATGTGTTAGTGTGTGTGTGTGTGTGAGAGAGAGAAAGAGCGAGTGTGAATGTGTGTGAGTGTGTGTGTGAGTGTGTGTGAGAGAGAGAGCAAGTGTGTGTGTGTGAGAGAGAGCGAGTGTGTGTGTATGTGTGTGTGTGTATGTGTGAGAGAGAAAGAGCGAGTGTGTGTGTGTGAGAGCGAGTGTGTGTTTGTGTGTGTGTGAGACAAAAAGCGAGTGTGTGTGAGAGCGAGTATGTGTGCATTTGTGTGTGAGTGTGTGTGAATGTGTGTGTGTGAGTGTGGTTTTGTGTGTGAGAGAAAGAGCGAGGGTGTGTTTGTGTGTGAGTGTGTGTGTGTGTGTGTGTGTGTGTGTGAGAGAGAGCGAGTATGTGTATGTGTGTGTGTGTGTGTGTGCGAGAGAGAGAAAGAGAGAGTGTGTATGTGTGCGAGTGTGTGAGTGGGTGTGTGAGTGTGTGTGTGAGAGAGAGAGAGCAAGTGTGTGTGTGAGAGAGAAAGAGCGAGTGTGTGTGTGCGTGAGGGCGAGTGTGTGTGTGTTTGTGTGTGAGAAAGAAAGAGCGAGTGTGTGTGTGTGTGTGCGTGCGCGAGCGAGTGTGTGTGTGTGAGTGTGTGTGTGAGAGCGAGTGTGTGTGTGTGTGTGAGAGAGAGAGCATGTGCGTGTGTGAAAGCGAGTATGTATGTGTGTGAGGGTGAGTGTGTGTGCGTGAGAGTGAGTGTGTTTGTGTGTGTGTTTGAGAGCGAGTGTGTGTGTGAGTTAGTGTGTGTGTGTGAGAGCGAGTTTGTGAGTGTGTGTGTGAGAGCGTGTGTGTGTGTGCGTATGAGAGCGAGTGTGTGTGTGTGTGTGTGTGATAGCGAGTGTGTGTGCGTGTGTGTGTGTTTGTGTGTGAGGGCGAGTGTTTGTGTGTGTGTGTGTGAGAGCTTGTGTATGTGTGCATGTGTGAGAGCAAGTGTGTGTGTGTGTGTGTGTGTGTGTGAGAGCGAGTGTGTGTGTGTGAGAGCGTATGTGTGCGTGTGACTCTGTGTGTGTGTGTGAGTCAGTGTGTGTGTGTGAGAGAGCGAGTGTGTGTGTGTGTGTGTGTGTGTGTGTGTGTGAGAGCGAGAGTGTGTGTGTTTCTGTGTTAGAGCGTGTGTGTGTGTGACTGTGTGTGTGTGTGAGTGTGTGTGTGTGAGAGCGAGTGTGTGTGTGTGAGTGTCTGTGTGTGTGTGTGGGGTGTCAGTGAGAGAGAGCAAGTGTGTGTGTGTGTGTGAGAGAGAAAGAGCGAGTGTGTGTGTGTGTGAGAACGAGTGTGTGAGTGTGTGTGAGAGAGAGGGAGCAAGTGTGTGTGTGCGAGAGAGAGAGCAAGTGTGTGTGTATGTGTTAGTGTGTGTGTGTGTGTGAGAGAGAGAAAGAGCGAGTGTGAATGTGTGTGAGTGTGTGTGTGGGTGTGTGAGTGTGTGTGAGAGAGAGAGCAAGTGTGTGTGTGTGAGAGCGAGTGTGTGTTTGTGTGTGTGTGAGACAAAAAGCGAGTGTGTGTGAGAGCGAGTATGTGTGCATTTGTGTGTGAGTGTGTGTGAATGTGTGTGTGTGAGTGTGGGTTTGTGTGTGAGAGAAAGAGCGAGGGTGTGTTTGTGTGTGAGTGTGTGTGTGTGTGTGTGTGTGTGTGTGAGAGAGCGAGTATGTGTATGTGTGTGTGTGTGTGCGAGAGAGAGAAAGAGAGAGTGTGTATGTGTGCGAGTGTGTGTGTGGGTGTGTGAGTGTGTGTGAGAGAGAGAGCAAGTGTGTGTGTGAGAGAGAAAGAGCGAGTGTGTGTGTGCGTGAGGGCAAGTGTGTGTGTGTTTGTGTGTGAGAAAGAAAGAGCGAGTGTGTGTGTGTGTGTGTGCGCGAGCGAGTGTGTGTGTGTGAGTGTGTGTGTGAGAGCGAGTGTGTGTGTGTGTGTGAGAGAGAGAGCATGTGCGTGTGTGAAAGCGAGTATGTATGTGTGTGAGGGTGAGTGTGTGTGCGTGAGAGTGAGTGTGTTTGTGTGTGTGTTTGAGAGCGAGTGTGTGTGTGTGTGAGCGAGTGTGTGTGTGTGTGTGAGAGCGTGTGTGTGTGTGACTGTGTGTGTGTGAGTGTGTGTGTGTGTGTGTGAGAGCGAGTGTGTGTGTGTGTGTGTGTAAGAGCGAGTTTGTGTGTGTGTGTGTGTGTGACTGTGTGTGTGTGAGTGTGTGTGTGTGAGACCGAATGTGTGTGTGTGTGTGTGAGAGCAAGTGTGTGTGTGTGTGTGTGTGTGAGAGCGAGTGCATTTGTGTGAGAGCGAGTGTGTATATGTGTGTGTGTGTGAGAGCGAGTGTGTGTGTGTGTGCGAGAGAGCGAGTGTGTGTGTGTGTGAGTGTGTGCGAGTGTGTGTGTGTGTGGGGTGTGTGTGAGAGAGAGCAAGTGTGTGTGTGTGTGAGAGAGAAAGAGCGAGTGTGTGTGTGTGTGTGAGAACGAGTGTGTGAGTGTGTGTGAGAGAGAGAGAGCAAGTGTGTGTGTGCGAGAGAGAAAGCAAGAGTGTGTATGTGTTAGTGTGTGTGTGTGTGACAGAGAAAGAGTGAGTGTGTATGTGTGTGAGTGTGTGTGTGGGTGTGTGAGTGTGTGTGAGAGAGAGAGAGCAAGTGTATGTGTGCGAGAGAGAAAGCAAGTGTGTGTGTATGTGTTAGTGTGTGTGTGTGTGTGTGACAGAGAAAGAGTGAGTGTGTATGTGTGTGAGTGTGTGTGTGTGTGTGAGTGTGTGTGTGAGAGAGAGAAAGAGCAAGTTTGTGTGTGTGAGAGCGAGTGTGTGTTTGTGTGTGTGTGAGACAGAAAGCGAGTGTGTGTGTGAGAGCGAGTGTGTGTGCGTTTGTGTGCGAGTGTGTGTGAGTGTGTGTGTGTGAGTGTGTGTTTGTGTGTGAGAGAAAGAGCGAGGGTGTGTTTGTGTGTTTGTGTGAGAGAAAGAGCGAGTGTGTGTGTGCGTGAGGGCGAGTGTGTGTGTGTTTGTGTGTGAGAAAGAGCGAGTGTGTGTGTGTGTGTGAGAGCGAGTGTGTGTGTGTGAGTGTGTGTGAGAGACTGAGCGAGTATGTGTATGTGTGTGTGTGTGTGCGAGAGAGAAAGAGCGAGTGTGTATGTGTGCGAGTGTGTGTGTGGGTGTGTGAGTGTGTGTGAGAGAGAGAGAGCAAGTGTGTGTGTGAGAGAGAAAGAGCGAGTGTATGTGTGTGTGTGTGTGAGTGAGTGTGTGTTTGTGTGTGTGTGTGAGAGCGAGTGTGTCTCTGTGTGTGTGTGTGAGAGCAAGGGTGTGTGTATGTGTGTGTGTGTGAGAGCGAGTGTGTGTGTGTGTGTGTGTGTGTGTGAGCCAGTGTGTGTGTGTGTGTGAGCGAGTGCATGTGTGTGAGAGAGCGAGTGTGTGTGTGTGTGTGTGTGTGTGAGAGAGCGAGTGTGTGTGTGTGTGCGAGAGACCGAGTGTGTGTGTGTGAGTGTCTGCGAGTGTGTGTGTGTGGGGTGTGTGTGTGAGAGAGAGAGCAAGTGTGTGTGTGTGTGTGAGAGAGAAGGAGCGATGTGTGTGTGTGTGTGTGTGAGAGAACGAGTGTGTGAGTGTGTGAGAGAGAGAGCAAGTGTGTGTGCGCGAGAGAGAGAGAGCAAGTGTGTGTGTATGTGTTAGTGTGTGTGTGTGTGAGAGAGAGAAAGAGCGAGTGTGTATGTGTGTGAGTGTGTGTGTGGGTGTGTGTGTGTGAGACAGAAAGCGAGTGTGTGTGTGAGAGCGAGTGTGTGTGCGTTTGTGTGTGAGTGTGTCTGAGTGTGTATGTGTGAGTGTGTGTTTGTGTGTGAGAGAAAGAGCGAGGGTGTGTTTGTGTGTGAGTGTGTGTGTGTGTGTGTGTTTGTGTGAGAGAAAGAACGAGTGTGTGTGTGCGTGAGGGCGAGTGTGTGTGTGTTGTGTGTGAGAAAGAGCAAGTGTGTGTGTGTGAGAGCGAGTGTGTGTGTGTGTGAGAGAGAGAGAGTATGTGTATGTGTGTGTTTGTGTGTGTGTGAGAGCGAGTGTGTGTGTGTGTGAGAGCGAGTTTGTGTGTGTGTGTGTGAGAGAGCGAGTGTGTGTGTGTGAGAGCGAGTGAGTGTGTGGGTGTGTGAGAGAGCGAGTTTGTGTGTGTGAGAGCGAGTGTGTGTGTTTGTGTGTGTGTGAGAGCGAGTGTGTGTGTGTGTATGAGAGCAAGTGTGTGTGTGTGTGTGTGTGAGAGCGAGTGTGTGTGTGTGTGAGAGTGAGTTTGTGTGTGTGTGTGTGAGAGAGAGCGAGTGTGTGTGTGTGTGTGAGACCGAGTTTGTGTGTGTGTGTGTGTGATAGCGAGTGAGTGTGTGTGTGTGTGTGAGCGAGTTTGTGTGTGTGAGACCGAGTATGTGTGTGTGTGTGTGTGTGAGAGCTTGTGTATGTGTGCATGTGTGAGAGCAAGTGTGCGTGTGTGTGTGTGTGTGTGTGAGAGCGAGTGTGTGTGTGTGAGAGCGTATGTGTGCGTGTGACTCTGTGTGTGTGTGTGAGTCAGTGTGTGTGTGTGAGAGAGCGAGTGTGTGTGTGTGTGTGTGAGAGCGAGAGTGTGTGTGTGTCTGTGTTAGAGCGTGTGTGTATGTGACTGTGTGTGTGTGTGAGTGTGTGTGTGTGAGAGCGAGTGTGTGTGTGTGAGTGTCTGTGTGTCTGTGTGTGTGTGGGGTGTCAGTGAGAGAGAGCAAGTGTGTGTGTGTGTGAGAGAGAAAGAGCAAGAGTGTGTGTGTGTGAGAACGAGTGTGTGAGTGTGTGTGAGAGAGAGGGAGCAAGTGTGTGTGCGAGAGAGAGAGCAAGTGTGTGTGTATGTGTTAGTGTGTGTGTGTGTGTGAGAGAGAGAAAGAGCGAGTGTGAATGTGTGTGAGTGTGTGTGTGAGTGTGTGTGAGAGAGAGAGCAAGTGTGTGTGTGTGAGAGAGAGCGAGTGTGTGTGTATGTGTGTGTGTGTATGTGTGAGAGAGAAAGAGCGAGTGTGTGTGTGTGAGAGCGAGTGTGTGTTTGTGTGTGTGTGAGACAAAAAGCGAGTGTGTGTGAGAGCGAGTATGTGTGCATTTGTGTGTGAGTGTGTGTGAATGTGTGTGTGTGAGTGTGGTTTTGTGTGTGAGAGAAAGAGCGAGGGTGTGTTTGTGTGTGAGTGTGTGTGTGTGTGTGTGTGTGTGAGAGAGAGCGAGTATGTGTATGTGTGTGTGTGTGTGTGCGAGAGAGAGAAAGAGAGATTGTGTATGTGTGCGAGTGTGTGTGTGGGTGTGTGAGTGTGTGTGTGAGAGAGAGAGAGCAAGTGTGTGTGTGAGAGAGAAAGAGCGAGTGTGTGTGTGCGTGAGGGCGAGTGTGTGTGTGTTTGTGTGTGAGAAAGAAAGAGCGAGTGTGTGTGTGTGTGTGTGTGCGCGAGCGAGTGTGTGTGTGTGAGTGTGTGTGTGAGAGCGAGTGTGTGTGTGTGTGTGAGAGAGAGAGCATGTGCGTGTGTGAAAGCGAGTATGTATGTGTGTGAGGGTGAGTGTGTGTGCGTGAGAGTGAGTGTGTTTGTGTGTGTGTTTGAGAGCGAGTGTGTGTGTGAGTTAGTGTGTGTGTGTGAGAGCGAGTTTGTGAGTGTGTGTGTGAGAGCGTGTGTGTGTGTGCGTATGAGAGCGAGTGTGTGTGTGTGTGTGTGAGAGAGCGAGTGTGTGTGCGTGTGTGTGTGTTTGTGTGTGAGTGCGAGTGTTTATGTGTGTGTGTGTGTGAGAGCGAGTGTATGTGTGCATGTGTGAGAGCAAGTGTGTGTGTGTGTGTGTGTGTGTGAGAGCGAGTGTGTGTGTGTGAGAGCGTATGTGTGCGTGTGACTCTGTGTGTGTGTGTGAGTCAGTGTGTGTGTGTGAGAGAGCGAGTGTGTGTGTGTGTGTGTGTGTGTGTGTGAGAGCGAGAGTGTGTGTGTTTCTGTGTTAGAGCGTGTGTGTGTGTGACTGTGTGTGTGTGTGAGTGTGTGTGTGTGAGAGCGAGTGTGTGTGTGTGAGTGTCTGTGTGTGTGTGTGGGGTGTCAGTGAGAGAGAGCAAGTGTGTGTGTGTGTGTGAGAGAGAAAGAGCGAGTGTGTGTGTGTGTGAGAACGAGTGTGTGAGTGTGTGTGAGAGAGAGGGAGCAAGTGTGTGTGTGCGAGAGAGAGAGCAAGTGTGTGTGTATGTGTTAGTGTGTGTGTGTGTGTGAGAGAGAGAAAGAGCGAGTGTGAATGTGTGTGAGTGTGTGTGTGGGTGTGTGAGTGTGTGTGAGAGAGAGAGCAAGTGTGTGTGTGTGAGAGCGAGTGTGTGTTTGTGTGTGTGTGAGACAAAAAGCGAGTGTGTGTGAGAGCGAGTATGTGTGCATTTGTGTGTGAGTGTGTGTGAATGTGTGTGTGTGAGTGTGGGTTTGTGTGTGAGAGAAAGAGCGAGGGTGTGTTTGTGTGTGAGTGTGTGTGTGTGTGTGTGTGTGTGTGTGTGAGAGCGAGTATGTGTATGTGTGTGTGTGTGTGCGAGAGAGAGAAAGAGAGAGTGTGTATGTGTGCGAGTGTGTGTGTGGGTGTGTGAGTGTGTGTGAGAGAGAGAGCAAGTGTGTGTGTGAGAGAGAAAGAGCGAGTGTGTGTGTGCGTGAGGGCAAGTGTGTGTGTGTTTGTGTGTGAGAAAGAAAGAGCGAGTGTGTGTGTGTGTGTGTGCGTGAGCGAGTGTGTGTGTGTGAGTGTGTGTGTGAGAGCGATTGTGTGTGTGTGTGTGAGAGAGAGAGCATGTGCGTGTGTGAAAGCGAGTATGCATGTGTGTGAGGGTGAGTGTGTGTGCGTGAGAGTGAGTGTGTTTGTGTGTGTGTTTGAGAGCGAGTGTGTGTGTGAGTTAGTGTGTGTGTGTGAGAGCGAGTTTGTGAGTGTGTGTGTGAGAGCGTGTGTGTGTGTGCGTATGAGAGCGAGTGTGTGTGTGTGTGTGTGTGTGAGAGCGAGTGTGTGTGCGTGTGTGTGTGTTTGTGTGTGAGGGCGAGTGATTGTGTGTGATAACAAGTGTGTGTGTATGTGTGAGAGCGAGTTTGTGTGTGTGTGTTTGTGAAAGTGAGTGTGTGTGTGTGTGAGAGAGCGAGTTTGTGTGTGTGTGTGAGAGTGAGTGTGTGTGTGAGTGTGAGAGAGCGAGTGTGTGTGTGTGTGAGCGAGTGTGTGTGTGTGTGAGAGCGTGTGTGTGTGTGACTGTGTGTGTGTGAGTGTGTGTGTGTGTGTGTGTGTGACAGCGAGTGTGTGTGTGTGTGTGTAAGAGCGAGTTTGTGTGTGTGTGTGTGTGTGACTGTGTGTGTGTGAGTGTGTGTGTGTGAGAGCGAATGTGTGTGTGTGTGTGTGAGAGCAAGTGTGTGTGTGTGTGTGTGTGAGAGCGAGTGCATTTGTGTGAGAGAGCGAGTGTGTATATGTGTGTGTGTGTGAGAGCGAGTGTGTGTGTGTGTGCGAGAGAGTGAGTGTGTGTGTGTGTGAGTGTGTGCGAGTGTGTGTGTGTGTGGGGTGTGTGTGAGAGAGAGCAAGTGTGTGTGTGTGTGAGAGAGAAAGAGCGAGTGTGTGTGTGTGTGAGAACGAGTGTGTGAGTGTGTGTGAGAGAGAGAGAGCAAGTGTGTGTGTGCGAGAGAGAAAGCAAGAGTGTGTATGTGTTAGTGTGTGTGTGTGTGACAGAGAAAGAGTGAGTGTGTATGTGTGTGAGTGTGTGTGTGGGTGTGTGAGTGTGTGTGAGAGAGAGAGAGCAAGTGTATGTGTGCGAGAGAGAAAGCAAGTGTGTGTGTATGTGTTAGTGTGTGTGTGTGTGTGTGACAGAGAAAGAGTGAGTGTGTATGTGTGTGAGTGTGTGTGTGTGTGTGAGTGTGTGTGTGAGAGAGAGAAAGAGCAAGTTTGTGTGTGTGAGAGCGAGTGTGTGTTTGTGTGTGTGTGAGACAGAAAGCGAGTGTGTGTGTGAGAGCGAGTGTGTGTGCGTTTGTGTGCGAGTGTGTGTGAGTGTGTGTGTGTGAGTGTGTGTTTGTGTGTGAGAGAAAGAGCGAGGGTGTGTTTGTGTGTTTGTGTGAGAGAAAGAGCGAGTGTGTGTGTGCGTGAGGGCGAGTGTGTGTGTGTTTGTGTGTGAGAAAGAGCGAGTGTGTGTGTGTGTGTGAGAGCGAGTGTGTGTGTGTGAGTGTGTGTGAGAGACTGAGCGAGTATGTGTATGTGTGTGTGTGTGTGCGAGAGAGAAAGAGCGAGTGTGTATGTGTGCGAGTGTGTGTGTGGGTGTGTGAGTGTGTGTGAGAGAGAGAGAGCAAGTGTGTGTGTGAGAGAGAAAGAGCGAGTGTATGTGTGTGTGTGTGTGAGTGAGTGTGTGTTTGTGTGTGTGTGTGAGAGCGAGTGTGTCTCTGTGTGTGTGTGTGAGAGCAAGGGTGTGTGTATGTGTGTGTGTGTGAGAGCGAGTGTGTGTGTGTGTGTGTGAGCCAGTGTGTGTGTGTGTGTGTGAGCGAGTGCGTGTGTGTGAGAGAGCGAGTGTGTGTGTGTGTGTGTGTGTGTGAGAGAGCGAGTGTGTGTGTGTGTGCGAGAGACCGAGTGTGTGTGTGTGAGTGTCTGCGAGTGTGTGTGTGTGTGGGGTGTGTGTGTGAGAGAGAGAGCAAGTGTGTGTGTGTGTGAGAGAGAAGGAGCGATGTGTGTGTGTGTGTGTGTGTGTGTGAGAGAACGAGTGTGTGAGTGTGTGAGAGAGAGAGCAAGTGTGTGTGTGCGAGAGAGAGAGAGCAAGTGTGTGTGTATGTGTTAGTGTGTGTGTGTGTGAGAGAGAGAAAGAGTGAGTGTGTATGTGTGTGAGTGTGTGTGTGGGTGTGTGTGTGTGAGACAGAAAGCGAGTGTGTGTGTGAGAGCGAGTGTGTGTGCGTTTGTGTGTGAGTGTGTCTGAGTGTGTATGTGTGAGTGTGTGTTTGTGTGTGAGAGAAAGAGCGAGGGTGTGTTTGTGTGTGAGTGTGTGTGTGTGTGTGTGTTTGTGTGAGAGAAAGAACGAGTGTGTGTGTGCGTGAGGGCGAGTGTGTGTGTGTTGTGTGTGAGAAAGAGCAAGTGTGTGTGTGTGAGAGCGAGTGTGTGTGTGTGTGAGAGAGAGAGAGTATGTGTATGTGTGTGTTTGTGTGTGTGTGAGAGCGAGTGTGTGTGTGTGTGAGAGCGAGTTTGTGTGTGTGTGTGTGAGAGAGCGAGTGTGTGTGTGTGAGAGCGAGTGAGTGTGTGGGTGTGTGAGAGAGCGAGTTTGTGTGTGTGAGAGCGAGTGTGTGTGTTTGTGTGTGTGTGAGAGCGAGTGTGTGTGTGTGTATGAGAGCAAGTGTGTGTGTGTGTGTGTGAGAGCGAGTGTGTGTGTGTGTGAGAGTGAGTTTGTGTGTGTGTGTGTGAGAGAGAGCGAGTGTGTGTGTGTGTGTGAGACCGAGTTTGTGTGTGTGTGT
>JANJGN010000405.1:130000-132500 GCA_026770705.1 Isurus oxyrinchus
AGTGTGTGTCTGTGTGTGTGTCTGTGTGTGACTGTTTCTGAGTGTGTATGTGTGTGGCTGTGTGTGTCTGTGTGTGAGGGTTTGTCTGTGTGTGAGCATGTGTATCCGTGTGTGTGTGTCTGTGTGTGAGGGTGTGTGTCCGTGTGTGTGTGTCTGTGTGTGAGGGTGTGTGTGTGTGTGTGTGTGAGTCTGTGTTTGAGCGTGTGTTTATGTGTGTGTGTGTCTGTGTGTGTCTGTGTGTTTGTGTGTCTGTGTGTGTATCAGTGTGTGAGCGTCTGTATTTGTGTGTGTGTGTGTGCGTGTGTGTGTGTGAGGGTGTGTATCTGTGTGTGTGTGCGTCTGTGTGAGAGGGTGTGTATCTGTGTGTGTGTGTGTCTGTCTGTGAGGGTATGTATCTGTGTGTGTGTGTGTCTGTGTGAGAGGGTGTGTATCTGCGTGTGTGTGTGCATGTGAGAGGGTGTGTATCTGTGTGTGTGTGTGTCTGTGTGTCTGTGTGAGAGGGTGTGTATCTGTGTGTGTGTGTGTGTGTGTGTGTGTGTGTGTGTGTGAGAGGGTGTGTATCTGTGTGTGTGTGTGTGTGTGTCTGTGTGAGAGGGAGTGTATCTGTGTGTGTGAGGGTCTGAGTGAGAGTGAGGGTGTGGGTCTGTGTGTGAGAGAGGGTGTGTCCGTGCGTGCGAGAGTGTGTGTCGATGTGAGAGAGGAGGTGTGTGTCTGAGTGAGAGAGAGTGTGTGTCTGTGTGTGAGAGAGTGTGTGTCGATGTGAGAGAGTGGGTGTGTGTCTGTGTGTGTGTGCATGTGTGTGTCTGTGTGTGAGGGTATGTGTGTGTGTCTGTCTGTGTGTCTGTGTGTGAGGGTGTGTGTGTGTGTTTGTGTGTGTGTGTGTGTGTGTCTATGTGTGTGTGTGTCTGTGTGTGAGGGTGTGTGTCTGTGTGTGTGTGTGTGAGTCTGTGTTTGAGCGTGTGTTTATGTGTGTGTGTGTCTGTGTGTGTCTGTGTGTTTGTGTGTCTGTGTGTGTGTCAGTGTGTGAGCGTCTGTATTTGTGTGTGTGTGTGTGTGTGTGTGCGTGTGTGTGTGTGAGGGTGTGTATCTGTGTGTGTGTGCGTCTGTGTGAGAGGTTGTGTATCTGTGTGTGTGTGTGCATGTGAGAGGGTGTGTATCTGTGTGTGTGTGTGTCTGTGTGTCTGTGTGAGAGGGTGTGTATCTGTGTGTGTGTGTGTGTGTGTGTGTGAGATAGGGTGTGTATCTGTGTGTGTGTGTGTGTGTCTGTGTGAGAGGGAGTGTATCTGTGTGTGTGAGGGTCTGAGTGAGAGTGAGGGTGTGTGTCTGTGTGTGAGAGAGTGTGTGTCCGTGCGTGCGAGAGTGTGAGTCGATGTGAGAGAGGAGGTGTGTGTCTGAGTGAGAGAGAGTGTGTGTCTGTGTGTGAGAGAGTGTGTGTCGATGTGAGAGAGTGGGTGTGTGTCTGTGTGTGTGTGCATGTGTGTGTCTGTGTGTGAGGGTGTGTGTGTGTGTCTGTCTGTGTGTCTGTGTGTGAGGGTGTGTGTGTGTGTTTGTGTGTGTGTGTGTGTGTCTATGTGTGTGTGTGTCTGTGTGTGACGGTGTGTGTCTGTGCGTGTGTGTGTATCTATGTGTGAGGGTGTGTGTTTGCGTAATTGTGTGTCTGTGTGTGAGGGTGTGTGGCTGTGTGTGTGTGTCTGTGTGTGAGGATGTGTCTGTGTGTGTCTGTGTGTGAGGGTGTGTGTGTGTGATCATGTGTATCTATGTGTGAGGGTGTGTGTATGTGTGTGTATGTGTGTGTGTCTGTGTGTGTCTGTGTGTGAGGGTGTGTGTGTGTGGCTGTGTGTGTCTCTGTGTGTGTGAGGGTGTGTGTGTGTGTGTGTATGTGTGAGGGTGTGTGTGTGTCAGTGTGTGAGCGTCTGTATGTGTGTGTGTGTGTGTGTGTGTGTGTGTGAGGGTGTGTATCTGAGTGTGTGTGTGTGTGTGTGTGTGTGTGTGTCTGTGTGTGAGGGTGTGTATCGGTGTGTGTGTGTGTGCATCTGTGTGTGAGGATGTGTATCTGTGTGTGTGTGTGAGTGTGTGTCTGTCTGTGAGGGTGTGCATCTGTATGTGTGTGTGTGTGTCTGTGTGAGAGGGAGTGTATCTGTGTGTGTGTGAGTGAGAGAGGGTGTGAATCTGTGTGTGTGTGTGTGTGTGTGTGTGTGCGCGTGTGAGGGTGTGTATCTGTGTGTGTGTGTGTGTGTGTGTGTGTGTGTATGTGTGAGAGGGGGTGTATCTGTGTGTGTGTGTGAGTGGGTGTGTATCTGTGTGTATGTGTGTGTGTGTGTGTCTGTTTGTGTGAGGGTGTGTATCTGTGTGTGTGTGTGTGTGTGCGTGTGTGTGAGAGGGTGTGTATCCGTGTGTGTGTGTGAGTGGGTATGTATCTGTGTGTATGTGTGTGTGTGTGTGAGTGTGAGAGCGTGTGTATCTGTGTGTGTGTGTGTGAGTTTGTGTATCTGTGTGTGTG
>JANJGN010000405.1:152500-155000 GCA_026770705.1 Isurus oxyrinchus
TGTATGTGTGTGTATGTGTGTGTGTCTGTGTGTGTCTGTGTGTGAGGGTGTGTGTGTGTGGCTGTGTGTGTCTGTGTGTGTGTGAGGGTGTGTGTGTGTGCGTGTATGTGTGAGGGTGTGTGTGTGTGTGTGTCAGTGTGTGAGCGTCTGTATGTGTGTGTGTGTGTGTGTGTGAGGGTGTGTATCTGAGTGTGTGTGTGTGTGTGTGTGTGTCTGTGTGTGAGGGTGTGTATCGGTGTGTGTGTGTGTGTGCGTCTGTGTGTGAGGATGTGTATCTGTGTATGTGTGTGAGTGTGTGTCTGTCTGTGAGGGTGTGCATCTGTGTGTGTGTGTGTGTGTCTGTGTGAGAGAGTGTGTATCTGTGTGTGTGTGTGTGTGAGAGAGGGTGTGAATCTGTGTGTGTGTGTGTGTGTGTGTGCGCGTGTGAGGGTGTGTATCCGTGTGTGTGTGTGAGTGGGTGTGTATCTGTGTGTATGTGTGTGTGTGTGTGTCTGTGTGAGAGCGTGTGTATCTGTGTGTGTGTGTGTGAGTTTGTGTATCTGTGTGTGTGTGTGAGAGATGGTGTGTGTGTGCGTGTGTGTGAGCGAGTTTGTGTGTGTGTGTGTGAGGGCAAGTGTGTGTGTGTGTGAGAGAGTGAATTTTTGTGTGTGTGTGTGTGTGAGAGAGCGAGTGTGTGTGTGTGTGAGAGCGAGTTTGTGTGTGTGAGAGCGAGTGTGTGTGTGTGTGTGAGAGTGAGTTTGTGTGTGAGTGTGTGTGTGTGAGAGACCGAGTTTGTGTGTGTGTGAGAGCGAGTTTGTGTGTGTGTGTGTGTGTGAGAGAGAGTGAGTGTGTGTGTGTGTGTGTATGTGAGAGCGAGTTTGTGTGTGCTAGAGCAAGTGTGTGTGTGTGTGTGTGTGTAACCGTGTGTGTGTGTGCGTGTGTGAGAGCGAGTGTGTGTGTGTGTGTGTGTATGTGTATGTGTGTGTGTGTGAGAGTGAGTGTGTGTGTGTGTGTTTGAGAGAGCGAGAGTGTGTGTGTGTTTGTGAGAGAGCGAGTGTGTGGGTGTGTGAGCGAGTGTGTGTGTTTGAGAGCGAGTGTGTGTGTGTGCGTGTGAGAGAATGAGTGTGTGTGTGTGTTAGAGAGAGATAGAGCGAGTGTCTGTGTGTGTGTGTGTGTGTGAGTGTGTGAGAGACAGAGCGAGTGTGTGTGTGTGAGAGAGAAAGAGTGAGTGTGTGTGTGTGTGTGTGAGATTGAGTGTGTGTGTGTGTGTGAGAGCGATTGTGTGTATATGTGTGTGTGTGTGAGAGAGAATGAGCGAGTGTGTGTGTGTGTGCGAGAATGAGTGTGTGAGTGTGTGTGAGAGAGAGAGAGCGAGTGTGTGTGTATGTGTGTGTGTGTGAGAGAGAAAGAGCGAGTGTGTGTGTGTGTGTGAGACAGAAAGTGAGTGTGTGTGTGAGAGCGAGTGTGTGTGTGTTTGTGTGTATGTGTGAGTGTGTGTGTGTGAGTGTGTGTTTGTGTGAGAGAAAGAGCGAGTGTGTGTGTGTGAGGGCGAGTGTGTGTGTGTTTGTGTGTGAGAGAGAAAGAGCGAGTGTGTGTGAGAGAGCGAGTGTGTGTTTGTGTGAGTGTGTGTGTGAGAGAGAGAGTGTGTGTGTATGTGTGTGTGTTTGTGAGAGAGAAAGAGCGAGTGTGTGTGTGTGTGTGTGTGTGAGAGAGCGAGTGTGTGTTTGTGTGAGTGTGTGTAGACAGAGAGAGAGTGTGTGTGTATGTGTGTGTGTTTGTGAGAGAGAAAGAGCGAGTGTGTGTGTGTGTGTGTGTGAGAGCGTGTGTGTGTGTGAGTGTGTGTGAGAGAGAGCAAGTGTGTGATTGTGTGTTTGTGAGAGTGAGTGTGTGATTGTGTGTGTGAGACAGAAAGCGAGTGTGTGTGATAGCTAGTGTGTGCGTGTTTGTGTGTGAGTGTGTGAGTGTGTGTGTGTGAGTGTGTGTTTGTGTGTGAGAGAAAGAACGAGTGTGTGTTTGTGTGTGAGTGTGTGTGTGTGTGAGTGTGTGTATGTGTGAGAGAAAGGTCGAGTGTGTGTGTGTGAGGGCGAGTGTATGTGAGTTTGTATGTGAGAGAGAGAGTGAGTGCGTGTATGTGTGAGAGCGAGTACGTGTGTGTGTTTCAGAGTGAGTGTGTGTGTGTGAGTGTGTGTGTGTGTGTGCGAGAGAGCGAGATTGTGTGCGTGTGTGTGTTTATGTGAGTGCATGTGTATCTGTGTGTGTGTGTCTGTGTGTGAGCGTGTGTTTGTGTGTCTGTGTGTGCGTGTGTGACTGTGTGTGTCTGTGTGCGTGTCTGTGTGTGTCTGTGTGTGAGGATGTGTGTGTGTGCTTTGTGTGTCTGTGTGTGAGGGTGTGTCTGTGTGTGAGCATGTGTATCTGTGTGTGAGTGTCTGTGTGTGAGGGTCTGTGTCCGTGTGTGTGTGTCTGTGTGTGTCTGTGTGTGAGTGTGTGTGTGTCTGTGTGTGAGCGTGTGTTTATGTGTGTC
>JANJGN010000405.1:167500-172500 GCA_026770705.1 Isurus oxyrinchus
AGAGTGAGTTTGTGTGTGAGTGTGTGTGTGTGTGAGAGCGTGTGTGTGCATGTGTGTGTGAGAGTGAGTTTGTGTGTGTGTGAGAGCAAGTGTGTGTGTGTGTCTGTGTGAGAGCGTGTGTGTGTGTGCGTGTGTGAGAGCGAGTGTGTATGTGTGTGTGTGTGTGTGTATGTGTGTGAGTGTGTGTGTGTGTGTGAGAGCGAGTGTGTGTGTGTGTGAGAGCGAGTGTGTGTGTGTGTGTTTGAGAGAGCGAGTGTGTGTGTGTGAGGGAGCGAGTGTGTGTGTGTGATTGTGTCTGAGAGAGAGAGAGCAAGTGTGTGTGTGTGTGTGTGTGTGTGTGTGTGTTAGAGCGAGTGTGTGTGAGTGTGTATGTGAGACAGAAAATGAGTGTGTGTGTGAGAGCGAGTGTGTGTGTTTGTGTGTGAATGTGTTTGAGCGCGTGTGTGTGAGTGTGTGTTTGTGTGTGAGAGAAAGAGCAGGTGTGTGTTTGTGTGTGAGTGTGTGTGCGTGTGAGTGTGTGTATGTGTGAGAGAAAGAGCGAGTGTGTGTGTGTGAGGGCGATTGTGTGTGCGTTTGTATGTGAGAGAGAACGAGTGTGTGTGTGTGTGTGAGAGCGAGTGCGTGTGTGTGAGAGAGAGAGTGGGTGCGTGTGTATGTGTGTGAAAGCGAGTGTGTATGTGTGTGAGAGTGAGTGTGTGTGTGTGAGAGTGAGTGTGTGTGTGTGTTTGAGAGCGAGTGTGTTTGTGTGAGGGCGTGTGTGTGTGTGTGTGTGAGAGCGAGTTTGTGTGTGTGTGTGTTTATGTGAGTGCACGTGTATCTGTGTGTGTGTGTCTGTGTGTGTCTGTGTGTGAGCGTGTGTTTGTGTGTCTGTGTGTGCGTGTGTGTCTGTGTGTGTCTGTGTGTGTGTCTGTGTGTGTCTGTGTGTGAGGATGTGTGTGTGTGCTTTGTGTGTCTGTGTGTGAGGGTGTGTCTGTGTGTGAGCATGTGTATCTGTGTGTGAGTGTCTGGGTGTGAGGGTGTGTGTCCGTGTGTGTGTGTCTGTGTGTGAGGGTGTGTTTATGTGTGTGTGTCTGTATGTGTCTGTGTGTGAGTGTGTGTTTGTGTGTGTATGTGTGTGAGTGTGTGTGTGTGTGTGAGAGTCAGTGTGTGTCTGTGTGTGTGTGTGTGAGAGAGAGAGAGAGAGTGTGTGTGTGTGTGAGAGAGCGAGTGTGTGTGTATGTGAGCGAGTGTGTGTGTGTGAGTGTGTGTGTGTGAGTGTGAGTTTGTGTGTGTGTCTGTGTGTGAGAGTGTGTGTGTGTGTCTGTGTGTATCAGTTTGTGAGCGACTGTATGTGCGTGTGTGTGTGTTTGTGCGTGTGTGTGTGTCTGTGTGTGAGGGTCTGTATCTGTGTGTGTGTGTGTGTTGTGTGCGTGTGTGTGTGTGTCCGTGTGTGAGGGTGTGTATCTGTGTGTGTGTGTCTGTGTGAGAGGGTGTGTATTTGTGTGTGTGTGTGTGTGTGTGAGAGCGAGTGTGTGTTTGTGTGTGTATGTGTGTGAGTGTGTGTGTGTGTGAGAGTCAGTGTGTGTCTGTGTGTGTGTGTGAGAGAGAGAGAGAGAGTGTGTGTGTGTGTGAGAGAGCGAGTGTGTGTGTATGTGAGCGAGTGTGTGTGTGTGAGTGTGTGTGTGTGTGAGTGTGAGTTTGTGTGTGTGTCTGTGTGTGAGGGTGTGTGTGTGTGTCTGTGTGTATCAGTTTGTGAGTGACTGTATCTGCGTGTGTGTGTGTTTGTGCGTGTGTGTGTGTCTGTGTGTGAGGGTGTGTATCTGTGTGTGTGTCTGTGTGTGTCTGTGTGTGAGGGTGTGTGTGTGTGTCTGTGTGTGTGTGTGTCTGCGTGAGAGGGTGTGTATCTGTGTGTGTGTGTGTGAGAGGTTGTGTATCTGTGTGTGAGTGTGTGTGTATGTCTGTGTGTCTGTGTGAGAGGGTGTGCATCTGTGTGTGTGTGTGTGTGTCTGTGTGAGAAAGTGTGTATCTGTGTGTCTGTGTGTGTGTGCGTGTGTGTGTGAGAGGGTGTGTATCTGTGTGTGTGTGTGTGTGAGAGGGTGTGTATCCGTGTGTTTGTGTGTGTGTGTGAGTGGGTGTGTATCTGTGTGTGTGTGTGAGTGTGAGAGTGTGTGTGTGTGTGAGAGTTTGTGTATCTGTGTGTCTGTGTGTGTGAGAGGGTGTGTGTGTGTGAGCAAGTTTGTGTGTGTGTGTGTGAGGGCGAGTGTGTGTGTGTGTGTGTGTGGGAGCGAGTATGTGTGTGTTTGTGTGAGCGAGTGTGTGTGTGTGTGTGAGATCGAATGTGTGTGTGTTTGTGTGAGAGTGAGTTTGTGTGTGAGTGTGTGTGTGTGAGAGAGCGTGTGTGTGCATGTGTGTGTGAGAGTGAGTTTGTGTGTGTGTGAGAGTGAGTGTGTGTGTGTGAGAGCGGGTTTGTGTGTGTGAGAGCGAGTGTGTGTGTGTGTGTGAGAGCGTGTGTGTGTGTGCGTGTGTGAGAGCGAGTGTGTGTGTGTGTGTGTGTGTGTGTGTATGTGTGTGTGTGTGTGTATGTGTGTGAGTGTGTGTGTGTGTGTGAGAGCGAGTGTGTGTGTGTGTGAGAGCGAGTGTGTGTGTGTGTGTTTGAGAGAGCGAGTGTGTGTGTGTGAGGGAGCGAGTGTGTGTGTGATTGTGTGTGAGAGAGAGAGAGCAAGTGTGTGTGTGTGTGTGTGTGTGTGTGTGTGTGAGAGCGAGTGTGTGTGAGTGTGTGTGTGAGAGCGAGTGTGTGTGTTTGTGTGTGAGTGTGTGTGAGCGCGTGTGTGTGAGTGTGTGTTTGTGTGTGAGAGAAAGAGCAGGTGTGTGTTTGTGTGTGCGTGTGAGTGTGTGTATCTGTGAGAGAAAGAGCGAGTGTGTGTGTGTGAGTGCGAGTGTGTGTGCGTTTGTATGTGAGAGAGAACGAGTGTGTGTGTGTGTGAGAGCGAGTGCGTGTGTGTGAGAGAGAGAGTGGGTGCGTGTGTATGTGTGTGAAAGTGAGTGTGTATGTGTGTGAGAGTGAGTGTGTGCGTGTGAGAGCGTGTGTGTGTGTGTGTTTGAGAGCGAGTGTGTTTGTGTGAGGGCGTGTGTGTGTGTGTGTGTGTGAGAGCGAGTTTGTGTGTGTGTGTGTTTATGTGAGTGCATGTGTATCTGTGTGTGTGTGTCTGTGTGTGTCTGTGTGTGAGCGTGTGTTTGTGTGTCTGTGTGTGCGTGTGTGTCTGTGTGTGTCTGTGTGTGTATCTGTGTGTGTCTGTGTGTGTCTGTGTGTGAGGGTGTGTCTGTGTGTGAGCATGTGTATCTGTGTGTGAGTGTCTGTGTGTGAGGGTGTGTGTCCGTGTGTGTGTGTCTGTGTGTGAGGGTGTGTGTGTCTGTGTGTGAGCGTGTGTTTATGTGTGTGTGTCTATGTGTGTGTGTGTGTGTGTGTGTGTGAGCGTGTGTATCTGTGTGTGTGTGTCTGTGTGTGAGGGTATGTGTCCGTGTGTGTCTGTCTGTGTGTGTCAGTGTGTGAGGGAGTGTGTGTGTGTGCCTGTGTGTGTGTGCGTATGAGCATGTGTTTGTGTGTCTGTGTGTGCGTGTGTGTCTGTGTGTGAGACTGTATGTCTGTGTGTGTCTGTGTGTGTGTGTGTGTGTGTGTGTGGCTGTGTGTCTGTGTGTGTGTGAGGGTGTGTGTGTGTGTCTGTGTGTGAGCATGTGTATCTGTGTGTGTGTGTGTCTGTGTGTGAGGGTGTGTGTGTGTGTGTGTGTGTCGGTGTGTGAGTGTGTGTTTATGTGTGTGTGTGTCTGTGTGTGTCTGTGCGTGAGTGTGTGTTTGTGTGTCTGTGTGTGTGTCAGTGTGTGAGCGTCTGTATCTGTGTGTGTGTGTGTGTTGTGTGCGTGTGTGTGTGTCTGTGTGTGAGGGTGTGTATCTGTGTGTGTGTGTGTCTGTGTGAGAGGGTGTGTATTTGTATGTGTGTGTGTGTGTGAGAGCGAGTGTGTGTTTGTGTGTGTATGTGTGTGAGTGTGTGTGTGTGTGTGAGAGTCAGTGTGTGTCTGTGTGTGTGTGTGAGAGAGAGAGAGAGAGAGTGTGTGTGTGTGAGAGAGCGAGTGTGTGTGTATGTGAGCGAGTGTGTGTGTGTGAGTGTGTGTGTGTGTGAGTGTGAGTTTGTGTGTGTGTCTGTGTGTGAGGGTGTGTGTGTGTGTCTGTGTGTATCAGTTTATGAGCGACTGTATCTGCGTGTGTGTGTGTTTGTGCGTGTGTGTGTGTCTGTGTGTGAGGGTGTGTATCTGTGTGTGTGTCTGTGTGTGAGGGTGTGTGTGTGTGTCTGTGTGTGTGTGTGTGTCTGCGTGAGAGGGTGTGTATCTGTGTGTGTGTGTGAGAGGTTGTGTATCTGTGTGTGAGTGTGTGTGTATGTCTGTGTGTCTGTGTGAGAGGGTGTGCATCTGTGTGTGTGTGTGTGTGTGTCTGTGTGAGAAAGTGTGTATCTGTGTGTCTGTGTGTGTGTGTGTGTGTGTGTGTGTGTGTGTGTGTGTGTGTGTGTGTGAGGGTGTGTATCTGTGTGTGTGTGTGTGTGAGAGGGTGTGTATCCGTGTGTTTGTGTGTGTGTGAGTGGGTGTGTATCTGTGTGTGTGTGTGTGAGTGTGAGATTGTGTGTGTGTGTGAGAGTTTGTGTATCTGTGTGTCTGTGTGTGTGTGAGGGCGAGTGTGTGTGTGTGTGTGTGGGAGTGAGTATGTGTGTGTTTGTGTGAGCGAGTGTGTGTGTGTGTGTGAGATCGAATGTGTGTGTGTTTGTGTGAGAGTGAGTTTGTGTGTGAGTGTGTGTGTGTGTGAGAGCGTGTGTGCATGTGTGTGTGAGAGTGAGTTTGTGTGTGTGTGAGAGTGAGTGTGTGTGTGTGTGTGTGAGAGCGGGTTTGTGTGTGTGAGAGCAAGTGTGTGTGTGTGTGAGAGCGTGTGTGTGTGTGCGTGTGTGAGAGCGAGTGTGTATGTGTGTGTGTGTGTGTGT
>JANJGN010000405.1:177500-195000 GCA_026770705.1 Isurus oxyrinchus
TGTGTGTGTTTATGTGAGTGCATGTGTATCTGTGTGTGTGTGTCTGTGTGTGTCTGTGTGTGAGCGTGTGTTTGTGTGTCTGTGTGTGCGTGTGTGTCTGTGTGTGTCTGTGTGTGTATCTGTGTGTGTCTGTGTGTGTGTCTGTGTGTGTCTGTGTGTGAGGATGTGTGTGTGTGCTTTGTGTGTCTGTGTGTGAGGGTGTGTCTGTGTGTGAGCATGTGTATCTGTGTGTGAGTGTCTGTGTGTGAGGGTGTGTGTCCGTGTGTGTGTGTCTGTGTGTGAGGGTGTGTGTGTCTGTGTGTGAGCGTGTGTTTATGTGTGTGTGTCTGTGTGTGTCTGTGTGTGAGTGTGTGTGTGTGTTTGTGTGTCTATGTGTGTGTGTGTGTGTGTGAGCGTGTGTATCTGTGTGTGTGTGTCTGTGTGTGAGGGTGTGTGTCCGTGTGTGTCTGTCTGTGTGTGTCAGTGTGTGAGGGAGTGTGTGTGTGTATCTGTGTGTGTGTGTGCGTATGAGCATGTGTTTGTGTGTCTGTGTGTGCGTGTGTGTCTGTGTGTGAGACTGTATGTCTGTGTGTGTCTGTGTGTGTGTGTGTGTGTGTGGCTGTGTGTGTCTGTGTGTGTGTGAGGGTGTGTGTGTGTGTCTGTGTGTGAGCATGTGTATCTGTGTGTGTGTGTGTCTGTGTGTGAGGGTGTGTGTGTGTGTGTGTGTGTGTCGGTGTGTGAGTGTGTGTTTATGTGTGTGTGTGTCTGTGTGTGTCTGTGTGTGAGTGTGTGTTTGTGTGTCTGTGTGTGTGTCAGTGTGTGAGCGTCTGTATCTGTGTGTGTGTGTGTGTTGTGTGCGTGTGTGTGTGTCTGTGTGTGAGGGTGTGTATCTGTGTGTGTGTGTGTGTCTGTGAGAGAGGGTGTGTATTTGTGTGTGTGTGTGTGTGTGTGAGAGCGAGTGTGTGTTTGTGTGTGTATGTGTGTGAGTGTGTGTGTGTGTGTGAGAGTCAGTGTGTGTCTGTGTGTGTGTGTGAGAGAGAGAGAGAGAGTGTGTGTGTGTGTGAGAGAGCGAGTGTGTGTGTATGTGAGCGAGTGTGTGTGTGTGAGTGTGTGTGTGTGTGAGTGTGAGTTTGTGTGTGTGTCTGTGTGTGAGGGTGTGTGTGTGTGTCTGTGTGTATCAGTTTGTGAGCGACTGTATCTGCGTGTGTGTGTGTTTGTGCGTGTGTGTGTGTCTGTGTGTGAGGGTGTGTATCTGTGTGTGTTTCTGTGTGTGTCTGTGTGTGAGGGTGTGTGTGTGTGTCTGTGTGTGTGTGTGCGTGTCTGCGTGAGAGGGTGTGTATCCGTGTGTGTGTGTGTGAGAGGTTGTGTATCTGTGTGTCTGTGTGTGTGTATGTCTGTGTGTCTGTGTGAGAGGGTGTGCATCTGTGTGTGTGTGTGTGTGTCTGTGTGAGAAAGTGTGTATCTGTGTGTCTGTGTGTGTGTGTGTGTGTGTGTGTGTGTGTGAGGGTGTGTATCTGTGTGTGTGTGTGTGTGAGAGGGTGTGTATCCGTGTGTTTGTGTGTGTGTGTGAGTGGGTGTGTATCTGTGTGTGTGTGTGTGAGTGTGAGATTGTGTGTGTGTGTGAGAGTTTGTGTATCTGTGTGTCTGTGTGTGTGAGAGGGTGTGTGTGTGTGTGTGAGAGCAAGTTTGTGTGTGTGTGAGGGCGAGTGTGTGTGCGTGTGTGTGTGTGTGGGAGCGAGTATGTGTGTGTTTGTGTGAGCGAGTGTGTGTGTGTGTGTGAGATCGAATGTGTGTGTGTTTGTGTGAGAGTGAGTTTGTGTGTGAGTGTGTGTGTGTGTGAGAGCGTGTGTGTGCATGTGTGTGTGAGAGTGAGTTTGTGTGTGTGTGAGAGTGAGTGTGTGTGTGTGTGTGTGAGAGCGGGTTTGTGTGTGTGAGAGCAAGTGTGTGTGTGTGTGTGTGAGAGCGTGTGTGTGTGTGCGTGTGTGAGAGCGAGTGTGTATGTGTGTGTGTGTGTGTGTATGTGTGTGAGTGTGTGTGTGTGTGTGTGAGAGCGAGTGTATGTGTGTGTGAGAGCGAGTGTGTGTGTGTGTGTTTGAGAGAGCGAGTGTGTGTGTGTGTGAGGGAGCGAGTGTGTGTGTGTGATTGTGTGTGAGAGAGAGAGAGCAAATGTGTGTGTGTGTGTGTGTGTGAGAGCGAGTGTGTGTGAGTGAGTGTGTGAGACAGAAAATGAGTGTGTGTGTGAGAGCGAGTGTGTGTGTTTGTGTGTGAGTGTGTGTGAGCGTGTGTGTGTGAGTGTGTGTTTGTGTGTGAGAGAAAGAGCAGGTGTGTGTTTGTGTGTGAGTGTGTGTGCGTGTGAGTGTGTGTATGTGTGAGAGAAAGAGCGAGTGTGTGTGTGTGAGGGCGAGTGTGTGTGCGTTTGTATGTGAGAGAGAATGAGTGTGTGTGTGTGTGAGAGCGAGTGCGTGTGTGTGAGAGAGAGAGTGGGTGCGTGTGTATGTGTGTGAAAGCGAGTGTGTATGTGTGTGAGAGTGAGTGTGTGCGTGTGAGAGCGAGTGTGTGTGTGTGTTTGAGAGCGAGTGTGTTTGTGTGAGGGCGTGTGTGTGTGTGTGTGTGTGTGAGAGCGAGTTTGTGTGTGTGTGTGTTTATGTGAGTGCATGTGTATCTGTGTGTGTGTGTCTGTGTGTGTCTGTGTGTGAGCGTGTGTTTGTGTGTCTGTGTGTGCATGTGTGTCTGTGTGTGTCTGTGTGTGTATCTGTGTGTGTCTGTGTGTGTGTCTGTGTGTGTCTGTGTGTGAGGATGTGTGTGTGTGCTTTGTGTGTCTGTGTGGGAGGGTGTGTCTGTGTGTGAGCATGTGTATCTGTGTGTGAGTGTCTGTGTGTGAGGGTGTGTGTCCGTGTGTGTGTGTCTGTGTGTGAGGGTGTGTGTGTCTGTGTGTGAGCGTGTGTTTATGGGTGTGTGTCTGTGTGTGTCTGTGTGTGAGTGTGTGTGTGTGTTTGTGTGTCTATGTGTGTGTGTGTGTGTGTGTGAGCGTGTGTATCTGTGTGTGTGTGTCTGTGTGTGAGGGTGTGTGTCCGTGTGTGTCTGTCTGTGTGTGTCAGTGTGTGAGGGAGTGTGTGTGTGTATCTGTGTGTGTGTGCGTATGAGCATGTGTTTGTGTGTCTGTGTGTGCGTGTGTGTCTGTGTGTGAGACTGTATGTCTGTGTGTGTCTATGTGTGTGTGTGTGTGTGGCTGTGTGTGTCTGTGTGTGTGTGAGGGTGTGTGTGTGTGTCTGTGTGTGAGCATGTGTATCTGTGTGTGTGTGTGTCTGTGTGTGAGGGTGTGTGTGTGTGTGTGTGTGTGTGTGTCGGTGTGTGAGTGTGTGTTTATGTGTGTGTGTGTCTGTGTGTGTCTGTGTGTGAGTGTGTGTTTGTGTGTCTGTGTGTGTGTCAGTGTGTGAGCGTCTGTATCTGTGTGTGTGTGTGTTGTGTGCGTGTGTGTGTGTCTGTGTGTGAGGGTGTGTATCTGTGTGTGTGTGTGTGTCTGTGAGAGAGGGTGTGTATTTGTGTGTGTGTGTGTGTGTGTGAGAGCGAGTGTGTGTTTGTGTGTGTATGTGTGTGAGTGTGTGTGTGTGTGTGAGAGTCAGTGTGTGTCTGTGTGTGTGTGTGAGAGAGAGAGAGAGTGTGTGTGTGTGTGAGAGAGCGAGTGTGTGTGTATGTGAGCGAGTGTGTGTGTGTGAGTGTGTGTGTGTGTGAGTGTGAGTTTGTGTGTGTGTCTGTGTGTGAGGGTGTGTGTGTGTGTCTGTGTGTATCAGTTTGTGAGCGACTGTATCTGCGTGTGTGTGTGTTTGTGCGTGTGTGTGTGTCTGTGTGTGAGGGTGTGTATCTGTGTGTGTTTCTGTGTGTGTCTGTGTGTGAGGGTGTGTGTGTGTGTCTGTGTGTGTGTGTGTGTGTGTCTGCGTGAGAGGGTGTGTATCTGTGTGTGTGTGTGTGAGAGGTTGTGTATCTGTGTGTCTGTGTGTGTGTATGTCTGTGTGTCTGTGTGAGAGGGTGTGCATCTGTGTGTGTGTGTGTGTGTCTGTGTGAGAAAGTGTGTATCTGTGTGTCTGTGTGTGTGTGTGTGTGTGTGTGTGTGTGTGAGGGTGTGTATCTGTGTGTGTGTGTGTGTGTGAGAGGGTGTGTATCCGTGTGTTTGTGTGTGTGTGTGAGTGGGTGTGTATCTGTGTGTGTGTGTGTGAGTGTGAGATTGTGTGTGTGTGTGAGAGTTTGTGTATCTGTGTGTCTGTGTGTGTGAGAGGGTGTGTGTGTGTGTGTGAGAGCAAGTTTGTGTGTGTGTGAGGGCGAGTGTGTGTGTGTGTGTGTGTGTGTGTGGGAGCGAGTATGAGTGTGTTTGTGTGAGCGAGTGTGTGTGTGTGTGTGAGATCGAATGTGTGTGTGTTTGTGTGAGAGTGAGTTTGTGTGTGAGTGTGTGTGTGTGTGAGAGCGTGTGTGTGTGCATGTGTGTGTGAGAGTGAGTTTGTGTGTGTGTGAGAGTGAGTGTGTGTGTGTGTGTGTGTGAGAGCGGGTTTGTGTGTGTGAGAGCAAGTGTGTGTGTGTGTGTGTGAGAGCGTGTGTGTGTGTGCGTGTGTGAGAGCGAGTGTGTATGTGTGTGTGTGTGTGTGTATGTGTGTGAGTGTGTGTGTGTGTGTGTGAGAGCGAGTGTGTGTGTGTGTGAGAGCGAGTGTGTGTGTGTGTGTTTGAGAGAGCGAGTGTGTGTGTGTGAGGGAGCGAGTGTGTGTGTGTGATTGTGTGTGAGAGAGAGAGAGCAAGTGTGTGTGTGTGTGTGTGTGTGTGTGTTAGAGCGAGTGTGTGTGAGTGTGTATGTGAGACAGAAAATGAGTGTGTGTGTGAGAGCGAGTGTGTGTGTTTGTGTGTGAATGTGTTTGAGCGCGTGTGTGTTTGTGTGTGAGAGAAAGAGCAGGTGTGTGTTTGTGTGTGAGTGTGTGTGCGTGTGAGTGTGTGTATGTGTGAGAGAAAGAGCGAGTGTGTGTGTGTGAGGGCGATTGTGTGAGCGTTTGTATGTGAGAGAGAACGAGTGTGTGTGTGTGTGTGAGAGCGAGTGCGTGTGTGTGAGAGAGAGAGTGGGTGCGTGTGTATGTGTGTGAAAGCGAGTGTGTATGTGTGTGAGAGTGAGTGTGTGTGTGTGAGAGCGAGTGTGTGTGTGTGTTTGAGAGCGAGTGTGTTTGTGTGAGGGCGTGTGTGTGTGTGTGTGTGAGAGCGAGTTTGTGTGTGTGTGTGTTTATGTGAGTGCATGTGTATCTGTGTGTGTGTGTCTGTGTGTGTCTGTGTGTGAGCGTGTGTTTGTGTGTCTGTGTGTGCGTGTGTGTCTGTGTGTGTCTGTGTGTGTGTCTGTGTGTGTCTGTGTGTGAGGATGTGTGTGTGTGCTTTGTGTGTCTGTGTGTGAGGGTGTGTCTGTGTGTGAGCATGTGTATCTGTGTGTGAGTGTCTGTGTGTGAGGGTGTGTGTCCGTGTGTGTGTGTCTGTGTGTGAGGGTGTGTTTATGTGTGTGTGTCTGTATGTGTCTGTGTGTGAGTGTGTGTTTGTGTGTGTATGTGTGTGAGTGTGTGTGTGTGTGTGAGAGTCAGTGTGTGTCTGTGTGTGTGTGTGTGAGAGAGAGAGAGAGAGTGTGTGTGTGTGTGAGAGAGCGAGTGTGTGTGTATGTGAGCGAGTGTGTGTGTGTGAGTGTGTGTGTGTGAGTGTGAGTTTGTGTGTGTGTCTGTGTGTGAGAGTGTGTGTGTGTGTCTGTGTGTATCAGTTTGTGAGCGACTGTATGTGCGTGTGTGTGTGTTTGTGCGTGTGTGTGTGTCTGTGTGTGAGGGTCTGTATCTGTGTGTGTGTGTGTGTTGTGTGCGTGTGTGTGTGTGTCTGTGTGTGAGGGTGTGTATCTGTGTGTGTGTGTGTCTGTGTGAGAGGGTGTGTATTTGTGTGTGTGTGTGTGTGTGAGAGCGAGTGTGTGTTTGTGTGTGTATGTGTGTGAGTGTGTGTGTGTGTGAGAGTCAGTGTGTGTCTGTGTGTGTGTGTGAGAGAGAGAGAGAGAGTGTGTGTGTGTGTGAGAGAGCGAGTGTGTGTGTATGTGAGCGAGTGTGTGTGTGTGAGTGTGTGTGTGTGTGAGTGTGAGTTTGTGTGTGTGTCTGTGTGTGAGGGTGTGTGTGTGTGTCTGTGTGTATCAGTTTGTGAGTGACTGTATCTGCGTGTGTGTGTGTTTGTGCGTGTGTGTGTGTCTGTGTGTGAGGGTGTGTGTCCGTGTGTGTCTGTCTGTGTGTGTCAGTGTGTGAGGGAGTGTGTGTGTGTATCTGTGTGTGTGTGCGTATGAGCATGTGTTTGTGTGTCTGTGTGTGCGTGTGTGTCTGTGTGTGAGACTGTATGTCTGTGTGTGTCTGTGTGTGTGTGTGTGTGTGTGGCTGTGTGTGTCTGTGTGTGTGTGAGGGTGTGTGTGTGTGTCTGTGTGTGAGCATGTGTATCTGTGTGTGTGTGTGTCTGTGTGTGAGGGTGTGTGTGTGTGTGTGTGTGTGTCGGTGTGTGAGTGTGTGTTTATGTGTGTGTGTGTCTGTGTGTGTCTGTGTGTGAGTGTGTGTTTGTGTGTCTGTGTGTGTGTCAGTGTGTGAGCGTCTGTATCTGTGTGTGTGTGTGTGTTGTGTGCGTGTGTGTGTGTCTGTGTGTGAGGGTGTGTATCTGTGTGTGTGTGTGTGTCTGTGAGAGAGGGTGTGTATTTGTGTGTGTGTGTGTGTGTGTGAGAGCGAGTGTGTGTTTGTGTGTGTATGTGTGTGAGTGTGTGTGTGTGTGTGAGAGTCAGTGTGTGTCTGTGTGTGTGTGTGAGAGAGAGAGAGAGAGTGTGTGTGTGTGTGAGAGAGCGAGTGTGTGTGTATGTGAGCGAGTGTGTGTGTGTGAGTGTGTGTGTGTGTGAGTGTGAGTTTGTGTGTGTGTCTGTGTGTGAGGGTGTGTGTGTGTGTCTGTGTGTATCAGTTTGTGAGCGACTGTATCTGCGTGTGTGTGTGTTTGTGCGTGTGTGTGTGTCTGTGTGTGAGGGTGTGTATCTGTGTGTGTTTCTGTGTGTGTCTGTGTGTGAGGGTGTGTGTGTGTGTCTGTGTGTGTGTGTGCGTGTCTGCGTGAGAGGGTGTGTATCCGTGTGTGTGTGTGTGAGAGGTTGTGTATCTGTGTGTCTGTGTGTGTGTATGTCTGTGTGTCTGTGTGAGAGGGTGTGCATCTGTGTGTGTGTGTGTGTGTCTGTGTGAGAAAGTGTGTATCTGTGTGTGTGTGTGTGTGTGTGTGTGTGTGTGTGTGAGGGTGTGTATCTGTGTGTGTGTGTGTGTGAGAGGGTGTGTATCCGTGTGTTTGTGTGTGTGTGTGAGTGGGTGTGTATCTGTGTGTGTGTGTGTGAGTGTGAGATTGTGTGTGTGTGTGAGAGTTTGTGTATCTGTGTGTCTGTGTGTGTGAGAGGGTGTGTGTGTGTGTGTGAGAGCAAGTTTGTGTGTGTGTGAGGGCGAGTGTGTGTGCGTGTGTGTGTGTGTGGGAGCGAGTATGTGTGTGTTTGTGTGAGCGAGTGTGTGTGTGTGTGTGAGATCGAATGTGTGTGTGTTTGTGTGAGAGTGAGTTTGTGTGTGAGTGTGTGTGTGTGTGAGAGCGTGTGTGTGCATGTGTGTGTGAGAGTGAGTTTGTGTGTGTGTGAGAGTGAGTGTGTGTGTGTGTGTGTGAGAGCGGGTTTGTGTGTGTGAGAGCAAGTGTGTGTGTGTGTGTGTGAGAGCGTGTGTGTGTGTGCGTGTGTGAGAGCGAGTGTGTATATGTGTGTGTGTGTGTGTATGTGTGTGAGTGTGTGTGTGTGTGTGTGAGAGCGAGTGTATGTGTGTGTGAGAGCGAGTGTGTGTGTGTGTGTTTGAGAGAGCGAGTGTGTGTGTGTGAGGGAGCGAGTGTGTGTGTGTGATTGTGTGTGAGAGAGAGAGAGCAAATGTGTGTGTGTGTGTGTGTGTGTGAGAGCGAGTGTGTGTGAGTGAGTGTGTGAGACAGAAAATGAGTGTGTGTGTGAGAGCGAGTGTGTGTGTTTGTGTGTGAGTGTGTGTGAGCGTGTGTGTGTGAGTGTGTGTTTGTGTGTGAGAGAAAGAGCAGGTGTGTGTTTGTGTGTGAGTGTGTGTGCGTGTGAGTGTGTGTATGTGTGAGAGAAAGAGCGAGTGTGTGTGTGTGAGGGCGAGTGTGTGTGCATTTGTATGTGAGAGAGAATGAGTGTGTGTGTGTGTGAGAGCGAGTGCGTGTGTGTGAGAGAGAGAGTGGGTGCGTGTGTATGTGTGTGAAAGCGAGTGTGTATGTGTGTGAGAGTGAGTGTGTGCGTGTGAGAGCGAGTGTGTGTGTGTGTGTTTGAGAGCGAGTGTGTTTGTGTGAGGGCGTGTGTGTGTGTGTGTGTGTGTGAGAGCGAGTTTGTGTGTGTGTGTGTTTATGTGAGTGCATGTGTATCTGTGTGTGTGTGTCTGTGTGTGTCTGTGTGTGAGCGTGTGTTTGTGTGTCTGTGTGTGCATGTGTGTCTGTGTGTGTCTGTGTGTGTATCTGTGTGTGTCTGTGTGTGTGTCTGTGTGTGTCTGTGTGTGAGGATGTGTGTGTGTGCTTTGTGTGTCTGTGTGGGAGGGTGTGTCTGTGTGTGAGCATGTGTATCTGTGTGTGAGTGTCTGTGTGTGAGGGTGTGTGTCCGTGTGTGTGTGTCTGTGTGTGAGGGTGTGTGTGTCTGTGTGTGAGCGTGTGTTTATGGGTGTGTGTCTGTGTGTGTCTGTGTGTGAGTGTGTGTGTGTGTTTGTGTGTCTATGTGTGTGTGTGTGTGTGTGTGAGCGTGTGTATCTGTGTGTGTGTGTCTGTGTGTGAGGGTGTGTGTCCGTGTGTGTCTGTCTGTGTGTGTCAGTGTGTGAGGGAGTGTGTGTGTGTATCTGTGTGTGTGTGCGTATGAGCATGTGTTTGTGTGTCTGTGTGTGCGTGTGTGTCTGTGTGTGAGACTGTATGTCTGTGTGTGTCTGTGTGTGTGTGTGTGTGTGGCTGTGTGTGTCTGTGTGTGTGTGAGGGTGTGTGTGTGTGTCTGTGTGTGAGCATGTGTATCTGTGTGTGTGTGTGTCTGTGTGTGAGGGTGTGTGTGTGTGTGTGTGTGTGTGTCGGTGTGTGAGTGTGTGTTTATGTGTGTGTGTGTCTGTGTGTGTCTGTGTGTGAGTGTGTGTTTGTGTGTCTGTGTGTGTGTCAGTGTGTGAGCGTCTGTATCTGTGTGTGTGTGTGTGTTGTGTGCGTGTGTGTGTGTCTGTGTGTGAGGGTGTGTATCTGTGTGTGTGTGTGTGTCTGTGAGAGAGGGTGTGTATTTGTGTGTGTGTGTGTGTGTGTGAGAGCGAGTGTGTGTTTGTGTGTGTATGTGTGTGAGTGTGTGTGTGTGTGTGAGAGTCAGTGTGTGTCTGTGTGTGTGTGTGAGAGAGAGAGAGAGAGTGTGTGTGTGTGTGAGAGTGTGAGTGTGTGTGTATGTGAGCGAGTGTGTGTGTGTGAGTGTGTGTGTGTGTGAGTGTGAGTTTGTGTGTGTGTCTGTGTGTGAGGGTGTGTGTGTGTGTCTGTGTGTATCAGTTTGTGAGCGACTGTATCTGCGTGTGTGTGTGTTTGTGCGTGTGTGTGTGTCTGTGTGTGAGGGTGTGTATCTGTGTGTGTTTCTGTGTGTGTCTGTGTGTGAGGGTGTGTGTGTGTGTCTGTGTGTGTGTGTGTGTGTGTCTGCGTGAGAGGGTGTGTATCTGTGTGTGTGTGTGTGAGAGGTTGTGTATCTGTGTGTCTGTGTGTGTGTATGTCTGTGTGTCTGTGTGAGAGGGTGTGCATCTGTGTGTGTGTGTGTGTGTCTGTGTGAGAAAGTGTGTATCTGTGTGTCTGTGTGTGTGTGTGTGTGTGTGTGTGTGTGTGAGGGTGTGTATCTGTGTGTGTGTGTGTGTGTGAGAGGGTGTGTATCCGTGTGTTTGTGTGTGTGTGTGAGTGGGTGTGTATCTGTGTGTGTGTGTGTGAGTGTGAGATTGTGTGTGTGTGTGAGAGTTTGTGTATCTGTGTGTCTGTGTGTGTGAGAGGGTGTGTGTGTGTGTGTGAGAGCAAGTTTGTGTGTGTGTGAGGGCGAGTGTGTGTGTGTGTGTGTGTGTGTGGGAGCGAGTATGTGTGTGTTTGTGTGAGCGAGTGTGTGTGTGTGTGTGAGATCGAATGTGTGTGTGTTTGTGTGAGAGTGAGTTTGTGTGTGAGTGTGTGTGTGTGTGAGAGCGTGTGTGTGTGCATGTGTGTGTGAGAGTGAGTTTGTGTGTGTGTGAGAGTGTGTGTGTGTGTGTGTGTGTGAGAGCGGGTTTGTGTGTGTGAGAGCAAGTGTGTGTGTGTGTGTGTGAGAGCGTGTGTGTGTGTGCGTGTGTGAGAGCGAGTGTGTATGTGTGTGTGTGTGTGTGTGTATGTGTGTGAGTGTGTGTGTGTGTGTGTGAGAGCGAGTGTGTGTGTGTGTGAGAGCGAGTGTGTGTGTGTGTGTTTGAGAGAGCGAGTGTGTGTGTGTGAGGGAGCGAGTGTGTGTGTGTGATTGTGTGTGAGAGAGAGAGAGCAAGTGTGTGTGTGTGTGTGTGTGTGTGTGTGTTAGAGCGAGTGTGTGTGAGTGTGTATGTGAGACAGAAAATGAGTGTGTGTGTGAGAGCGAGTGTGTGTGTTTGTGTGTGAATGTGTTTGAGCGCGTGTGTGTTTGTGTGTGAGAGAAAGAGCAGGTGTGTGTTTGTGTGTGAGTGTGTGTGCGTGTGAGTGTGTGTATGTGTGAGAGAAAGAGCGAGTGTGTGTGTGTGAGGGCGATTGTGTGTGCGTTTGTATGTGAGAGAGAACGAGTGTGTGTGTGTGTGTGAGAGCGAGTGCGTGTGTGTGAGAGAGAGAGTGGGTGCGTGTGTATGTGTGTGAAAGCGAGTGTGTATGTGTGTGAGAGTGAGTGTGTGTGTGTGAGAGCGAGTGTGTGTGTGTGTTTGAGAGCGAGTGTGTTTGTGTGAGGGCGTGTGTGTGTGTGTGTGTGAGAGCGAGTTTGTGTGTGTGTGTGTTTATGTGAGTGCATGTGTATCTGTGTGTGTGTGTCTGTGTGTGTCTGTGTGTGAGCGTGTGTTTGTGTGTCTGTGTGTGCGTGTGTGTCTGTGTGTGTCTGTGTGTGTGTCTGTGTGTGTCTGTGTGTGAGGATGTGTGTGTGTGCTTTGTGTGTCTGTGTGTGAGGGTGTGTCTGTGTGTGAGCATGTGTATCTGTGTGTGAGTGTCTGTGTGTGAGGGTGTGTGTCCGTGTGTGTGTGTCTGTGTGTGAGGGTGTGTTTATGTGTGTGTGTCTGTATGTGTCTGTGTGTGAGTGTGTGTTTGTGTGTGTATGTGTGTGAGTGTGTGTGTGTGTGTGAGAGTCAGTGTGTGTCTGTGTGTGTGTGTGTGAGAGAGAGAGAGAGAGTGTGTGTGTGTGTGAGAGAGCGAGTGTGTGTGTATGTGAGCGAGTGTGTGTGTGTGAGTGTGTGTGTGTGAGTGTGAGTTTGTGTGTGTGTCTGTGTGTGAGAGTGTGTGTGTGTGTCTGTGTGTATCAGTTTGTGAGCGACTGTATGTGCGTGTGTGTGTGTTTGTGCGTGTGTGTGTGTCTGTGTGTGAGGGTCTGTATCTGTGTGTGTGTGTGTGTTGTGTGCGTGTGTGTGTGTGTCTGTGTGTGAGGGTGTGTATCTGTGTGTGTGTGTGTCTGTGTGAGAGGGTGTGTATTTGTGTGTGTGTGTGTGTGTGTGAGAGCGAGTGTGTGTTTGTGTGTGTATGTGTGTGAGTGTGTGTGTGTGTGAGAGTCAGTGTGTGTCTGTGTGTGTGTGTGAGAGAGAGAGAGAGAGTGTGTGTGTGTGTGAGAGAGCGAGTGTGTGTGTATGTGAGCGAGTGTGTGTGTGTGAGTGTGTGTGTGTGTGAGTGTGAGTTTGTGTGTGTGTCTGTGTGTGAGGGTGTGTGTGTGTGTCTGTGTGTATCAGTTTGTGAGTGACTGTATCTGCGTGTGTGTGTGTTTGTGCGTGTGTGTGTGTCTGTGTGTGAGGGTGTGTATCTGTGTGTGTGTCTGTGTGTGTCTGTGTGTGAGGGTGTGTGTGTGTGTCTGTGTGTGTGTGTGTCTGCGTGAGAGGGTGTGTATCTTTGTGTGTGTGTGTGAGAGGTTGTGTATCTGTGTGTGAGTGTGTGTGTATGTCTGTGTGTCTGTGTGAGAGGGTGTGCATCTGTGTGTGTGTGTGTGTGTCTGTGTGAGAAAGTGTGTATCTGTGTGTCTGTGTGTGTGTGCGTCTGTGTGTGAGAGGGTGTGTATCTGTGTGTGTGTGTGTGTGAGAGGGTGTGTATCCGTGTGTTTGTGTGTGTGTGTGAGTGGGTGTGTATCTGTGTGTGTGTGTGAGTGTGAGAGTGTGTGTGTGTGTGAGAGTTTGTGTATCTGTGTGTCTGTGTGTGTGAGAGGGTGTGTGTGTGTGTGTGAGCAAGTTTGTGTGTGTGTGTGTGAGGGCGAGTGTGTGTGTGTGTGTGTGTGTGTGGGAGCGAGTATGTGTGTGTTTGTGTGAGCGAGTGTGTGTGTGTGTGTGAGATCGAATGTGTGTGTGTTTGTGTGAGAGTGAGTTTGTGTGTGAGTGTGTGTGTGTGAGAGAGCGTGTGTGTGCATGTGTGTGTTAGAGTGAGTTTGTGTGTGTGTGAGAGTGAGTGTGTGTGTGTGAGAGCGGGTTTGTGTGTGTGAGAGCGAGTGTGTGTGTGTGTGTGAGAGCGTGTGTGTGTGTGCGTGTGTGAGAGCGAGTGTGTGTGTGTGTGTGTGTGTATGTGTGTGTGTGTGTGTATGTGTGTGAGTGTGTGTGTGTGTGTGAGAGCGAGTGTATGTGTGTGTGAGAGCGAGTGTGTGTGTGTGTGTTTGAGAGAGCGAGTGTGTGTGTGTGAGGGAGCGAGTGTGTGTGTGATTGTGTGTGAGAGAGAGAGAGCAAGTGTGTGTGTGTGTGTGTGTGTGTGTGTGTGAGAGAGCGAGTGTGTGTGAGTGTGTGTGTGAGACAGAAAATGAGTGTGTGTGTGAGAGCGAGTGTGTGTGTTTGTGTGTGAGTGTGTGTGAGCGCGTGTGTGTGAGTGTGTGTTTGTGTGTGAGAGAAAGAGCAGGTGTGTGTTTGTGTGTGCGTGTGAGTGTGTGTATCTGTGAGAGAAAGAGCGAGTGTGTGTGTGTGAGGGCGAGTGTGTGTGCGTTTGTATGTGAGAGAGAACGAGTGTGTGTGTGTGTGAGAGCGAGTGCGTGTGTGTGAGAGAGAGAGTGGGTGCGTGTGTATGTGTGTGAAAGTGAGTGTGTATGTGTGTGAGAGTGAGTGTGTGCGTGTGAGAGCGTGTGTGTGTGTGTGTTTGAGAGCGAGTGTGTTTGTGTGAGGGCGTGTGTGTGTGTGTGTGTGAGAGCGAGTTTGTGTGTGTGTGTGTTTATGTGAGTGCATGTGTATCTGTGTGTGTGTGTCTGTGTGTGTCTGTGTGTGAGCGTGTGTTTGTGTGTCTGTGTGTGCGTGTGTGTCTGTGTGTGTCTGTGTGTGTATCTGTGTGTGTCTGTGTGTGTGTCTGTGTGTGTCTGTGTGTGAGGGTGTGTCTGTGTGTGAGCATGTGTATCTGTGTGTGAGTGTCTGTGTGTGAGGGTGTGTGTCCGTGTGTGTGTGTCTGTGTGTGAGGGTGTGTGTGTCTGTGTGTGAGCGTGTGTTTATGTGTGTGTGTCTATGTGTGTGTGTGTGTGTGTGAGCGTGTGTATCTGTGTGTGTGTGTCTGTGTGTGAGGGTATGTGTCCGTGTGTGTCTGTCTGTGTGTGTCAGTGTGTGAGGGAGTGTGTGTGTGTGCCTGTGTGTGTGTGCGTATGAGCATGTGTTTGTGTGTCTGTGTGTGCGTGTGTGTCTGTGTGTGAGACTGTATGTCTGTGTGTGTCTGTGTGTGTGTGTGTGTGTGTGTGGCTGTGTGTCTGTGTGTGTGTGAGGGTGTGTGTGTGTGTCTGTGTGTGAGCATGTGTATCTGTGTGTGTGTGTGTCTGTGTGTGAGGGTGTGTGTGTGTGTGTTTGTCGGTGTGTGAGTGTGTGTTTATGTGTGTGTGTGTCTGTGTGTGTCTGTGTGTGAGTGTGTGTTTGTGTGTCTGTGTGTGTGTCAGTGTGTGAGCGTCTGTATCTGTGTGTGTGTGTGTGTTGTGTGCGTGTGTGTGTGTCTGTGTGTGAGGGTGTGTATCTGTGTGTGTGTGTGTCTGTGTGAGAGGGTGTGTATTTGTGTGTGTGTGTGTGTGAGAGCGAGTGTGTGTTTGTGTGTGTATGTGTGTGAGTGTGTGTGTGTGTGTGAGAGTCAGTGTGTGTCTGTGTGTGTGTGTGAGAGAGAGAGAGAGAGAGAGTGTGTGTGTGTGAGAGAGCGAGCGTGTGTGTATGTGAGCGAGTGTGTGTGTGTGAGTGTGTGTGTGTGTGTGAGTGTGAGTTTGTGTGTGTGTCTGTGTGTGAGGGTGTGTGTGTGTGTCTGTGTGTATCAGTTTGTGAGCGACTGTATCTGTGTGTGTGTGTGTTTGTGCGTGTGTGTGTGTCTGTGTGTGAGGGTGTGTATCTGTGTGTGTGTCTGTGTGTGTCTGTGTGTGAGGGTGTGTGTGTGTGTCTGTGTGTGTGTGTGTGTCTGCGTGAGAGGGTGTGTATCTGTGTGTGTGTGTGTGAGAGGTTGTGTATCTGTGTGTGAGTGTGTGTGTATGTCTGTGTGTCTGTGTGAGAGGGTGTGCATCTGTGTGTGTGTTTGTGTGTCTGTGTGGGAAAGTGTGTATCTGTGTGTCTGTGTGTGTGTGCGTGTGTGTGTGAGAGGGTTTGTATCTGTGTGTGTGTGTGTGAGAGGGTGTGTATCCGTGTGTTTGTGTGTGTGTGTGAGTGGGTGTGTATCTGTGTGTGTGTGTGAGTGTGAGAGTGTGTGTGTGTGTGAGAGTTTGTGTATCTGTGTGTCTGTGTGTGTGAGAGGGTGTGTGTGTGTGAGCAAGTTTGTGTGTGTGTGTGTGAGGGCGAGTGTGTGTGTGTGTGTGTGTGTGTGTGGGAGCGAGTATGTGTGTGTTTGTGTGAGCGAGTGTGTGTGTGTGTGTGAGATCGAATGTGTGTGTGTTTGTGTGAGAGTGAGTTTGTGTGTGAGGGTGTGTGTGTGAGAGAGCGTGTGTGTGCATGTGTGTGTGAGAGTGAGTTTGTGTGTGTGTGAGAGCGGGTTTGTGTGTGTGAGAGCGAGTGTGTGTGTGTGTGTGAGAGCGTGTGTGTGTGTGCGTGTGTGAGAGCGATTGTGTGTGTGTGTGTGTGTGTGTGTGTGTATGTGTGTGTGTGTGTGTATGTGTGTGAGTGTGTGTGTGTGTGTGAGAGCGAGTGTATGTGTGTGTGAGAGCGAGTGTGTGTGTGTGTGTTTGAGAGAGCGAGTGTGTGTGTGTGAGGGAGCGAGTGTGTGTGTGATTGTGTGTGAGAGAGAGAGAGCAAGTGTGTGTGTGTGTGTGTGTGTGTGTGTGTGTGTGAGAGCGAGTGTGTGTGAGTGTGTGTGTGAGACAGAAAATGAGTGTGTGTGTGAGAGCGAGTGTGTGTGTCTGTGTGTGTCTGTGTGTGTATCTGTGTGTGTCTGTGTGTGTGTCTGTGTGTGTCTGTGTTTGAGGGTGTGTCTGTGTGTGAGCATGTGTATCTGTGTGTGAGTGTCTGTGTGTGAGGGTGTGTGTCCGTGTGTGTGTGTCTGTGTGTGAGGGTGTGTGTGTCTGTGTGTGAGCGTGTGTTTATGTGTGTGTGTCTATGTGTGTGTGTGTGTGTGTGTGAGCGTGTGTATCTGTGTGTGTGTGTCTGTGTGTGAGGGTATGTGTCCGTGTGTGTCTGTCTGTGTGTGTCAGTGTGTGAGGGAGTGTGTGTGTGTGCCTGTGTGTGTGTGCGTATGAGCATGTGTTTGTGTGTCTGTGTGTGCGTGTGTGTCTGTGTGTGAGACTGTATGTCTGTGTGTGTCTGTGTGTGTGTGTGTGTGTGTGTGTGGCTGTGTGTCTGTGTGTGTGTGAGGGTGTGTGTGTGTGTCTGTGTGTGAGCATGTGTATCTGTGTGTGTGTGTGTCTGTGTGTGAGGGTGTGTGTGTGTGTGTGTGTGTCGGTGTGTGAGTGTGTGTTTATGTGTGTGTGTGTCTGTGTGTGTCTGTGTGTGAGTGTGTGTTTGTGTGTCTGTGTGTGTGTCAGTGTGTGAGCGTCTGTATCTGTGTGTGTGTGTGTTGTGTGCGTGTGTGTGTGTCTGTGTGTGAGGGTGTGTATCTGTGTGTGTGTGTGTCTGTGTGAGAGGGTGTGTATTTGTGTGTGTGTGTGTGTGTGAGAGCGAGTGTGTGTTTGTGTGTGTATGTGTGTGAGTGTGTGTGTGTGTGTGTGAGAGTCAGTGTGTGTCTGTGTGTGTGTGTGAGAGAGAGAGAGAGAGAGTGTGTGTGTGTGAGAGAGCGAGCGTGTGTGTATGTGAGCGAGTGTGTGTGTGTGAGTGTGTGTGTGTGTGAGTGTGAGTTTGTGTTTGTGTCTGTGTGTGAGGGTGTGTGTGTGTGTCTGTGTGTATCAGTTTATGAGCGACTGTATCTGCGTGTGTGTGTGTGTGTTTGTGCGTGTGTGTGTGTCTGTGTGTGAGGGTGTGTATCTGTGTGTGTGTCTGTGTGTGAGGGTGTGTGTGTGTGTCTGTGTGTGTGTGTGTGTCTGCGTGAGAGGGTGTGTATCTGTGTGTGTGTGTGTGTGAGAGGTTGTGTATCTGTGTGTGAGTGTGTGTGTATGTCTGTGTGTCTGTGTGAGAGGGTGTGCATCTGTGTGTGTGTGTGTGTGTGTCTGTGTGAGAAAGTGTGTATCTGTGTGTCTGTGTGTGTGTGTGTGTGTGTGTGTGTGTGTGTGTGTGTGTGTGAGGGTGTGTATCTGTGTGTGTGTGTGTGTGTGAGAGTTTGTGTATCCGTGTGTTTGTGTGTGTGTGAGTGGGTGTGTATCTGTGTGTGTGTGTGTGAGTGTGAGATTGTGTGTGTGTGTGAGAGTTTGTGTATCTGTGTGTCTGTGTGTGTGTGAGGGCGAGTGTGTGTGTGTGTGTGGGAGCGAGTATGTGTGTGTTTGTGTGAGCGAGTGTGTGTGTGTGTGTGAGATCGAATGTGTGTGTGTTTGTGTGAGAGTGAGTTTGTGTGTGAGTGTGTGTGTGTGTGAGAGCGTGTGTGCATGTGTGTGTGAGAGTGAGTTTGTGTGTGTGTGAGAGTGAGTGTGTGTGTGTGTGTGTGAGAGCGGGTTTGTGTGTGTGAGAGCGAGTGTGTGTGTGTGAGAGCGTGTGTGTGTGTGCGTGTGTGAGAGCGAGTGTGTATGTGTGTGTGTGTGTGTGTATGTGTGTGAGTGTGTGTGTGTGTGAGAGCGAGTGTGTGTGTGTGTGAGAGCGAGTGTGTGTGTGTGTGTTTGAGAGAGCGAGTGTGTGTGTGCGAGGGAGCGAGTGTGTGTGTGTGATTGTGTGTGAGAGAGAGAGCAAGTGTGTGTGTGTGTGTGTGTGTGAGAGCGAGTGTGTGTGAGTGTGTGTGT
>JANJGN010000405.1:197500-200000 GCA_026770705.1 Isurus oxyrinchus
TTGTGTGTGTGTGAGAGTGAGTGTGTGTGTGTGAGAGCGGGTTTGTGTGTGTGAGAGCGAATGTGTGTGTGTGTGTGAGAGCGTGTGTGTGTGTGCGTGTGTGAGAGCGAGTGTGTGTGTATGTGTGTGTGTGTGTGTGTGTATGTGTGTGAGTGTGTGTGTGTGTGTGAGAGCGAGTGTATGTGTGTGTGAGAGCGAGTGTGTGTGTGTGTGTTTGAGAGAGCGAGTGTGTGTGTGTGAGGGAGCGAGTGTGTGTGTGTGATTGTGTGTGAGAGAGAGAGAGCAAATGTGTGTGTGTGTGTGTGTGTGTGAGAGCGAGTGTGTGTGAGTGAGTGTGTGAGACAGAAAATGAGTGTGTGTGTGAGAGCGAGTGTGTGTGTTTGTGTGTGAGTGTGTGTGAGCGTGTGTGTGTGAGTGTGTGTTTGTGTGTGAGAGAAAGAGCAGGTGTGTGTTTGTGTGTGAGTGTGTGTGCGTGTGAGTGTGTGTATGTGTGAGAGAAAGAGCGAGTGTGTGTGTGTGAGGGCGAGTGTGTGTGCGTTTGTATGTGAGAGAGAACGAGTGTGTGTGTGTGTGAGAGCGAGTGCGTGTGTGTGAGAGAGAGAGTGGGTGCGTGTGTATGTGTGTGAAAGCGAGTGTGTATGTGTGTGAGAGTGAGTGTGTGCGTGTGAGAGCGAGTGTGTGTGTGTGTTTGAGAGCGAGTGTGTTTGTGTGAGGGCGTGTGTGTGTGTGTGTGTGAGAGCGAGTTTGTGTGTGTGTGTGTTTATGTGAGTGCATGTGTATCTGTGTGTGTGTGTCTGTGTGTGTCTGTGTGTGAGCGTGTGTTTGTGTGTCTGTGTGTGCGTGTGTGTCTGTGTGTGTCTGTGTGTGTATCTGTGTGTGTCTGTGTGTGTGTCTGTGTGTGTCTGTGTGTGAGGATGTGTGTGTGTGCTTTGTGTGTCTGTGTGGGAGGGTGTGTCTGTGTGTGAGCATGTGTATCTGTGTGTGAGTGTCTGTGTGTGAGGGTGTGTGTCCGTGTGTGTGTGTCTGTGTGTGAGGGTGTGTGTGTCTGTGTGTGAGCGTGTGTTTATGTGTGTGTGTCTGTGTGTGTCTGTGTGTGAGTGTGTGTGTGTGTTTGTGTGTCTATGTGTGTGTGTGTGTGTGAGCGTGTGTATCTGTGTGTGTGTGTCTGTGTGTGAGGGTGTGTGTCCGTGTGTGTCTGTCTGTGTGTGTCAGTGTGTGAGGGAGTGTGTGTGTGTGTCTGTGTGTGTGTGCGTATGAGCATGTGTTTGTGTGTCTGTGTGTGCGTGTGTGTCTGTGTGTGAGACTGTATGTCTGTGTGTGTCTGTGTGTGTGTGTGTGTGGCTGTGTGTGTCTGTGTGTGTGTGAGGGTGTGTGTGTGTGTCTGTGTGTGAGCATGTGTATCTGTGTGTGTGTGTGTCTGTGTGTGAGGGTGTGTGTGTGTGTGTGTGTGTCGGTGTGTGAGTGTGTGTTTATGTGTGTGTGTGTCTGTGTGTGTCTGTGTGTGAGTGTGTGTTTGTGTGTCTGTGTGTGTGTCAGTGTGTGAGCGTCTGTATCTGTGTGTGTGTGTGTGTTGTGTGCGTGTGTGTGTGTCTGTGTGTGAGGGTGTGTATCTGTGTGTGTGTGTGTGTCTGTGAGAGAGGGTGTGTATTTGTGTGTGTGTGTGTGTGTGTGAGAGCGAGTGTGTGTTTGTGTGTGTATGTGTGTGAGTGTGTGTGTGTGTGTGAGAGTCAGTGTGTGTCTGTGTGTGTGTGTGAGAGAGAGAGAGAGAGTGTGTGTGTGTGTGAGAGAGCGAGTGTGTGTGTATGTGAGCGAGTGTGTGTGTGTGAGTGTGTGTGTGTGTGAGTGTGAGTTTGTGTGTGTGTCTGTGTGTGAGGGTGTGTGTGTGTGTCTGTGTGTATCAGTTTGTGAGCGACTGTATCTGCGTGTGTGTGTGTTTGTGCGTGTGTGTGTGTCTGTGTGTGAGGGTGTGTATCTGTGTGTGTGTCTGTGTGTGTCTGTGTGTGAGGGTGTGTGTGTGTGTCTGTGTGTGTGTGTGAGTCTGCGTGAGAGGGTGTGTATCTGTGTGTGTGTGTGTGAGAGGTTGTGTATCTGTGTGTCTGTGTGTGTGTATGTCTGTGTGTCTGTGTGAGAGGGTGTGCATCTGTGTGTATGTGTGTGTGTCTGTGTGAGAAAGTGTGTATCTGTGTGTCTGTGTGTGTGTGTGTGTGTGTGTGTGTGTGTGTGTGAAGGTGTGTATCTGTGTGTGTGTGTGTGTGTGTGAGAGGGTGTGTATCCGTGTGTTTGTGTGTGTGTGTGAGTGGGTGTGTATCTGTGTGTGTGTGTGTGAGTGTGAGATTGTGTGTGTGTGTGAGAGTTTGTGTATCTGTGTGTCTGTGTGTGTGAGAGGGTGTGTGTGTGTGTGTGAGAGCAAGTTTGTGTGTGTGTGAGGGCGAGTGTGTGTGTGTGTGTGTGTGTGTGTGGGAGCGAGTATGTGTGTGTTTGTGTGAGCGAGTGTGTGTGT
>JANJGN010000405.1:202500-262500 GCA_026770705.1 Isurus oxyrinchus
TGTGTGTGTGTGTGTGAGAGCGGGTTTGTGTGTGTGAGAGCGAGTGTGTGTGTGTGTGTGAGAGCGTGTGTGTGTGTGCGTGTGTGAGAGCGAGTGTGTATGTGTGAGGGCGATTGTGTGAGGGTGTGTTTATGTGTGTGTGTCTGTATGTGTCTGTGTGTGAGTGTGTGTTTGTGTGTGTATGTGTGTGAGTGTGTGTGTGTGTGTGAGTGTCAGTGTGTGTGTGTGTGTGAGAGCGGGTTTGTGTGTGTGAGAGCGAGTGTGTGTGTGTGTGTGAGAGCGTGTGTGTGTGTGCGTGTGTGAGAGCGAGTGTGTATGTGTGTGTGTGTGTGTGTGTGTGTGTGTATGTGTGTGAGTGTGTGTGTGCGTGTGAGAGCGAGTATGTGTGTGTGTGAGAGCGAGTGTGTGTGTGTGTGTTTGAGAGAGCGAGTGTGTGTGTGTGAGGGAGCGAGTGTGTGTGTGTGATTGTGTGTGAGAGAGAGAGAGCAAGTGTGTGTGTGTGTGTGTGTGAGAGCGAGTGTGTGTGAGTGTGTGTGTGAGACAGAAAATGAGTGTGTGTGTGAGAGCGAGTGTGTGTGTTTGTGTGTGAGTGTGTGTGAGCGCGTGTGTGTGAGTGTGTGTTTGTGTGTGAGAGAAAGAGCAGGTGTGTGTTTGTGTGTGAGTGTGTGTGCGTGTGAGTGTGTGTATGTGTGAGAGCAAGAGCGAGTGTGTGTGTGTGAGGGCGAGTGTGTGTGCGTTTGTATGGAGAGAGAACGAGTGTGTGTGTGTGAGAGCGAGTGCGTGTGTGTGAGAGAGAGAGTGGGTGCGTGTGTATGTGTGTGAAAGCGAGTGTGTATGTGTGTGAGAGTGAGTGTGTGTGTGAGAGCGAGTGTGTGTGTGTGTTTGAGAGCGAGTGTGTTTGTGTGAGGGCATGTGTGTGTGTGTGTGTGTGAGAGCGAGTTTGTGTGTGTGTGTTTATGTGAGTGCATGTGTATCTGTGTGTGTGTGTCTGTGTGTGAGGGTATGTGTCCGTGTGTGTGTGTCTGTGTGTGTCTGTGTGTTTGAGTGTCTGTGTGTGCGTGTGTGTCTGTGTGTGAGTGTGTGTCTGTGTGTGTGTCTGTGTGTGTCTGTGTGTGAGGGTGTGTGTGTGTGGCTGTGTGTGTCTGTGTGTGAGGGTGTGTCTGTGTGTGAGCATGTGTATCTGTGTGTGTGTGTCTGTGTGTGAGTGTGTGTGTGTCTGTGTGTGGGTGTGTGTGTGTGTGTGTGTCTGTGTGTCTGTGTGTGTGTGTGTCTGTGTATCTGTGTGTGTGTCAGTGTGTGAGCGTCTGTATTTGTCAGTGTGTGTGTGTGTGTGCATGTGTGTGTGTGAGGGTGTGTATCTGTGTGTGTCTGTGTGTGAGTGTGTGTTTGTGTGTCTGTGTGTGTGTCAGTGTGTGAGCGTCTGTATTTGTCTGTGTGTGTGTGTGTGTGTGTGTGTGCGTGTGTGTGTGTGAGGGTGTGTATCTGTGTGTGTGTGTGTCTGTGTGAGAGGGTGTGTATCTGTGCATGTGTGTGTCTGTCTGTGAGGATGTGTATCTGTGTGTGTGTGTGTCTGTGTGAGAGGGTGTGTATCTGTGTGTGTGTGCGTGTGAGAGGGTGTGTATCTGTGTGTGTGTGTGTTTTTGTGTGTCTGTGTGAGAGAGTGTGTATCTGTGTGTGTGTGTGTGTGAGAGAGGGTGTGTATCTGTGTGTGTGTGTGTGTGTCTGTGTGAGCGGGAGTGTATCTGTGTGTGTGAGGGTCTGAGTGAGAGTGAGGGTGTGTGTCTGTGTGTGAGAGAGTGTGTATGGCTGAGTGAGAGAGAGTGTGTGTCCGTGTGTGCGAGAGTGTGTGTCGATGTAAGAGAGGAGGTGTGTGTCTGAGTGAGAGAGAGAGTGTGTCTGTGTGTGAGACTGTGTGTCTGTGTGTGAGAGAGTGTGTGTCGACGTGAGAGAGAGGGTTTGTGTCTGTGTGTGTGTGCATGTGTGTGTCTGTGTGTGAGGGTGTGTGTGTGTGTCTGTCTGTCTGTGTGTCTGTGTGTGAGGGTGTGTGTGTGTGTTTGTGTGTGTGTGTGTGTGTCTATGTGTGTGTGTGTCTGTGTGTGACGGTGTGTGTCTGTGTGTGCGTGTGTGTCTGTGTGTGAGGGTGTGTGTTTGCGTACGTGTGTGTCTGTGTGTGAGGGTGTGTGGCTGTGTGTGTGTGTCTGTGTGTGAGGGTGTGTGTCTGTGTGTGTGTCTGTGTGTGTCTGTGTGTGAGGGTGTGTGTGTGTGGCTGTGTGTGTCTGTGTGTGTGTGAGGGCGTGTGTGGGTGTGTCTGTGTGTGAGCATGTATATCTGTGTGTGTGTGTCTGTGTGTGAGCATGTGTTTATGTCTGTGTGTGTCTGTGTCTGTGTGTGTGTGAGTGTGTTTGTGTGTCTGTGTATGTGTCAGTGTGTGAGCGTCTGTATGTGTGTGTGTGTGTGTGTGTGAGTGTGTGTGTGTGAGAGGGAATGAGTGTGTGTGAGTGTTTGTGTCAGAGGGAATGTGTGTGTGTGTGTGAGAGTGAATGAGTGTGTGTGTGTGTGTGAGTGGGAATGAGTGTGTGTATGTGTGAGAGGGATTGAGTGTGTGTGAGTGTGTGTGTCAGAGGGAATGAGTGTGTCTTTGTGAGAGGGAATGAGTGTTTGTGAGTGTGTGTGTCAGAGGGAATGTGTGTGTGTGTGAGAGGGAATGAGTGTGTGTGAGTGTGTGTGTCAGAGTGAATGAGTGTGTTTGTGTGAGAGGGAGTGAGCATTTGTGTGTGTGAGGGAATGAGTGTGTCTCTGTGTGAGAGTGAATGAGTGTGTGTGTGTGTGTGTGTGAGGGAATGAGTGTGTGTGCATGAGAGGGAATGTGTGTGTGAGGGAGGGAATGAGTGTGTGTATGAGAGGGAATGAGTGCGTGTGTGCGTGTGAAAGGGAATGAGTGTGTGTGAGTTTGTGTGTCAGAGGGAATGAGTGTGTGTGTGTGTGTGTGTGAGTGGGAATGAGTGTGTGTACGTGTGTGAGAGGGAATGAGTGTGTCTCTGTGTCAGAGGGAATGAGTGTGTGTGTGTGTGTGTGAAAGGGAATGAGTGTGTGTGAGAGGGGGAATGAGTGTGTGTGTGTGTGAGGGAATGAGTGTGTGTGAGAGAGGGAGTGAGCATTTGTGTGTGTGAGGGAATGAGTGTGTCTCTGTGTGAGAGTGAATGAGTATGTATGTGTGTGTGAGTGAATGAGTGTGTGTGTGTGTGAGAGGGAATGAGTGTGTGTGTGTGTGTGAGGGAATGAGTGTGTGTGAGTTTGTGTGTCAGAGGGAATGAGTGTGTGTGTGTGAGAGGGAATGAGTGTGTGTGAGTTTGTGTGTCAGAGGGAATGAGTGTGTGTGTGTGAGAGGGAATGAGTGTGTCTGAGAGAGGGAATATGTGTGTGTGTGTGTGAAAGGGAATGAGTGTGTGTGTGTGTGTGTGAGGGAATGAGTGTGTGTGAGAGAGGGAGTGAGCATTTGTGTGTGTGAGGGAATGAGTGTGTCTCTGTGTGAGAGTGAATGAGTATGTATGTGTGTGTGAGGGAATGAGTGTGTGTGTGTGTGTGAGAGGGAATGTGTGTGTGTAAGAGAGGGAATGAGTGTGTGTGTGTGAGAGGGAATGAGTGTGTGTCTGGGTGTGAAAGGGAATGAGTGTGTGTGCATGTGTGAGAGGGAATGATTGTGTCTGTGTGTGAGAGGGAATGAGTGTGTGTGTGTGTGAGGGAATGAGTGTGTGTGTATGTGAGAGGGAATGAGTGTGTGTGTATGTGAGAGGGATTGAGTGTGTGTGTGTGTGAGGGATTGAGTGTGTGTGTGTGAGGGAATGAGTGTGTGTGTGTGTGTGAGAAGGAATGAGTGTGTGTGTATGTGAGAGCGATTGAGTGTGTGTGTGTGTGAGAGGGAATGATTGTGTGTGTGTGTGTGAGGGAATGAGTGTGTGTGTGTGTGTGAGAGGGATTGAGTATGTGTGAGTGTGTGTGTCAGAGGGAATGAGTGTGTGTGTGTGTGTGAGGGAATGAGTGTGTGTTTGTGAGAGGGAATGAGTGTGTGTGTGTGTGTGTCTGTGAGTGACTGAGTGTGTGTATGTTGGAATGAGTGTGTGTGTGTGTGTGAGAGTTAATTGTGTGTGTGCATGAGAGGGAATGAGTGTGTGTGTGTGTGTGAGGGAATGAGTGTGTGTTTGTGAGAGGGAATGAGTGTGTGTGTGTGTGTGTGTGTGTGTGTCTGTGAGTGACTGAGTGTGTGTATGTTGGAATGAGTGTGTGTGTGTGTGTGTGTGAGAGGTAATTGTGTGTGTGTGTGAGAGGGAATGAGTGTGTGTGAGAGAGGGAATGAGTGTGTGTGTGAGGGACTGAGTGTGTCTCTGTGTGAGAGCGAATGACTGTGTATGTGTGTGTGAGGGAATGAGTGTGTGTGTGTGTGTGTGAGGGAATGAGTGTGTGTGAGAGAGGGAATGAGCATGTGTGTGTGTGAGGGAATGAGTGTGTCTCTGTGTGAGAGCGAATGAGTGTGTATGTGTGTGTGAAGAATGAGTGTGTGTGTGTGTGTGTGAGAGGGAATGAGTGTGTGTGTGTGAGAGAGGGAATGAGTTTGTGTAAGAGAGGGAATGAGTGTGTGTGAGAAAGGGATTGAGTGTGTGTGTGTGTGTGAGAGAGGGAATGAGTGTGTGTGTGTTTGTGTGTCAGAGGGAATATGTGTGTGTGTGTGTGAAAGGGAATGAGTGTGTGTGAGAGGGGGAATGAGTGTGTGTGTGTGTGAGGGAATGAGTGTGTGTGAGAGAGGGAATGAGCATCTGTGTGTGTGAGGGAATGAGTGTGTCTCTGTGTGAGAGCGAATGAGTGTGTATGTGTGTGTGAGGGAATGAGTGTGTGTGTGTGTGGTGAGGGAATGAGTGTGTGTGTGTGTGTGAGAGGGAATGAGTGTGTGTGTGTGTGTGAGGGAATGAGTGTGTGTGTGTGTGTGAGAGGGAATGAGTTTGTGTAAGAGAGGGAATGAGTGTGTGTGAGAAAAGGAATGAGTGTGTGTGTGTGAGAGGGAATGAGTGTGTTTGAGAGAGGGAATGAGTGTGTGTGTGTGAGAGGAAATGAGTGTGTGTGTGTGTGTGTGAGAGGGAATGAGTATGTGTGTGTGTGAGAGGGAATGAGTGTGTGTGTGTGTGTGAGAGGGAATGAGTGTGTGTGTGTGTGTGTGAGAGGGAATGAGTGTGTGTGTGAGGGAATGAGTGTGTCTGTGTGTGAGAGGGAATGAGTGTGTGTCTGGGTGTGAAAGGGAATGAGTGTGTGTGCGTGTGTGAGAGGGAATGATTGTGTCTGTGTGTGAGAGGGAATGAGTGTGTGTGTGTGTGAGGGAATGAGTGTGTGTGTGTGTGAGAGGGAATGAGTGTGTGTGTATGTGAGAGGGAATGAGTGTGTGTGTGTGTGAGAGGGAATGAGTGTGTGTGTATGTGAGAGGGATTGAGTGTGTGTGTGTGTGTGTGAGAGGGAATGATTGTGTGTGTGTGTGTGTGAGAGGGAATGTGTGTGTGAGGGAGGGAATGAGTCTGTGTGTGAGAGAGGGAATGAGTGTGTGTGCGTGTGAGAGGGAATGAGTGTGTGTGTGTGTATGTGTGTGTTTGAGGGAATGAGTGTGTGTGTGTGAGAGGGAATGAGTATGTTGAGTGTGTGTGTTTGAGAGGGAATGAGTGTATGTGAGTGTGTGTGTCAGAGGGAATGGGTGTGTGTGTTTGAGAGGGAATGAGTGTGTGTGTGTGTGAGAGGGTTTGAGTGTGTGTGTGTGTGATAGGGAATGAGTGTGTGTGTGTAAGAGGGAATGAGTGTGTGTGTGTGTGTGAGAGGGAATGAATTTGTTTGTGTGTGTGTGTGTGTGAGAGGGAATGAGTGTGTGTGAGTGTTTGTGTCAGAGGGAATGAGTGTGTGTGTGTGTGTGAGAGGGAATGAGTGTGTGTGTGTGTGAGAGTGAATGAGTGTGTGTATGTGTGAGAGGGATTGAGTGTGTGTGAGTGTGCGTGTCAGAGGGAATGAGTGTGTTTGTGTGAGAGGGAATGAGTGTGTCTGAGTGTGTGTGTCAGAGGGAATGAGTGTGTGTGTGTGAGATGGAATGTGTGTGTGTGTGTGTGTGAGAGGGACTGTGTGTGTGTGTGTGATGGAATGAGTGTGTGTGTGTGTGTGTGAGACAGGGAATGAGTGTGTGTATGTGTGAGAGGGATTGAGTGTGTGTGTGTGAGAGGGAATGAGTGTGTGTGTGTGTGTGTGTGTGTGAGAGGGACTGTGTGTGTGTGTGTGATGGAATGAGTGTGTGTGTATTTGAGAGGGATTGAGTGTGTGTGTGTGTGTGAGAGGTAATGAGTGTGTGTGTGCGTGAGAGAGAATGTGTGTGTGAGGGAGGGATTGAGTGTGTGTATGAGAGGGAATGAGTGTGTGTGTGCGTGTGAAAGGGAATGAGTGTGTGTGTGTGTGTGTGTGTGTGTGTGTGAGAGGGATTGAGTGTGTGTGTGTGAGAGAGAGGGAATGAGTGTGTGTGAGTTTGTGTGTCAGAGGGAATGAGTGTGTGTGTGTGAGAGGGAATGAGTGTGTGTACGTGTGTGAGAGGGAATATGTGTGTGTGTGTGTGTGAGAGGGAATGAGCGTGTGTGAGAGAGGGAATGAGTGTGTGTGTGTGTGAGAGGGAATGAGTGTGTGTGAGAGGGGGAATGAGTGTGTGTGTGTGTGAGGGAATGAGTGTGTGTGTGTGTGTGTGAGACAGGGAATGAGTGTGTGTATGTGTGAGAGGGATTGAGTGTGTGTGTGTGAGAGGGAATGAGTGTGTGTGTGTGTGTGTGTGAGAGGGACTGTGTGTGTGTGTGTGATGGAATGAGTGTGTGTGTATTTGAGAGGGATTGAGTGTGTGTGTGTGTGTGAGAGGTAATGAGTGTGTGTGTGCGTGAGAGAGAATGTGTGTGTGAGGGAGGGATTGAGTGTGTGTATGAGAGGGAATGAGTGTGTGTGTGCGTGTGAAAGGGAATGAGTGTGTGTGTGTGTGTGTGTGTGTGTGTGTGTGTGTGTGAGAGGGATTGAGTGTGTGTGTGTGAGAGAGAGGGAATGAGTGTGTGTGAGTTTGTGTGTCAGAGGGAATGAGTGTGTGTGTGTGAGAGGGAATGAGTGTGTGTACGTGTGTGAGAGGGAATATGTGTGTGTGTGTGTGTGAGAGGGAATGAGCGTGTGTGAGAGAGGGAATGAGTGTGTGTGTGTGTGAGAGGGAATGAGTGTGTGTGAGAGGGGGAATGAGTGTGTGTGTGTGTGAGGGAATGAGTGTGTGTGAGAGAGGGAGTGAGCATTTGTGTGTCTGAGGGAATGAGTGTGTCTCTGTGTGAGAGCGAATGGGTGTGTATGTGTGTGTGAGGGAATAAGTGTGTGTGTGTGTGTGTGAGGGAATGAGTGTGTGTGTGAGAGGGAATGAGTGTGTGTGTATGTGAGAGGGATTGAGTGTGTGTGTGTGTGTGAGAGGGAATGAGTGTGTGTGTGAGAGGGAATGAGTGTGTGTGTATGTGAGAGGGATTGAGTGTGTGTGTGTGTGTGAGAGGGAATGAGTGTGTGTGTGTGAGAGAGGGAATGAGTGTGTGTGTGTGAGAGAGGGAATGAGTGTGTGTGTGAGAGGGAATGAGTGTGTGTGTATGTGAGAGTGATTGAGTGTGTGTGTGTGTAAGAGAGGGAATGAGTGTGTGTGAGAAAGGGAATGGGTGTGTGTGTGCGTGTGTGTGAGAGGGAATGAGTGTGTCTGTGTGTCAGAGGGAATGACTGTGTGTGTGTGTGAGAGAGGGAATGAGTGTTTGTGTGAGGGAATGAGTGTGTCTGTGTGTGAGAGGGAATGAGTGAGTGTGTGTGTCAGAGGGAATGGGTGTGTGTTGTGGGGGGGGGAATGATTGTGTGTGTATGTGAGAGGGATTGAGTGTGTGTGTGTGTGTGAGAAGGAATGAGTGTGTGTGTATGTGAGAGCGATTGAGTGTGTGTGTGTGTGAGAGAGGGAATGATTGTGTGTGTGTGTGTGTGTGTGTGTGTGTGAGAGGGAATGTGTGTGTGTGTGAGGGAATGAGTGTGTCTGTGTGTGAGAGGGAATTAGTGTGTGTGTGTAAGAGGGAATGAGTGTGTGTATGTGTGTGAGAGGGAATTAGTGTGTGTGTGTGAGAGGGAATGAGTGTGTGTATGTGTGTGAGAGGGAATGTGTGTGTGTGTGAGGGAATGATTGTGTGTGTATGTGAGAGGGATTGAGTGTGTGTGTGTGTGTGAGAGGGAATGTGTGTGTGTGTGTGTGTGAGAGGGTTTGAGTGTTTGTGTGAGGGAATGAATGTGTGTGTGTGTGTGTGTGTGTGTCTGTGAGGGACTAAGTGTGTGTATGTTGGAATGAGTGTGTGTGTATTTGAGAGGGATTGAGTGTGTGTGTGTGTGTGAGAGAGGTAATTGTGTGTGTGCGTGAGAGGGAATGAGTGTGTGTATGAGAGGGAATGAGTGTGTGTGTGCGTGTGAAAGGGAATGTGTGTGTGTGTGTGTGTGTGTGTGTGTGTGTGAGAGAGGGAATGAGTGTGTGTGTGTTTGTGTGTCAGAGGGAATATGTGTGAGTGTGTGTGAAAGGGAATGAGTGTGTGTGAGAGGGGGAATGAGTGTGTGTGTGTGTGTGTGAGGGAATGAGTGTGTGTGAGAGAGGGAATGAGCATCTGTGTGTGTGAGGGAATGAGTGTGTCTCTGTGTGAGAGCGAATGAGTGTGTATGTGTGTGTGAGGGAATGAGTGTGTGTGTGTGTGTGAGAGAGGGAATGAGTTTGTGTAAGAGAGGGAATGAGTGTGTGTGAGAAAGGGAATGAGTGTGTGTGTGTGAGAGGGAATGAGTGTGTTTGAGAGAGGGAATGAGTGTGTGTGTGTGAGAGGAAATGAGTGTGTGTGTGTGTGTGTGAGAGGGAATGAATGTGTGTGTGTGAGTGTGTGAGAGGGAATGAGTATGTGTGTGTGTGTGAGGCAATGAGTTTGTGTGTATGTGAGAGGGATTGAGTGTGTGTGTGTGTGTTAGAGGGAATGATTGTGTGTTTGTGTGTGTGTGTGTGTGTGTGTGAGGGAATGAGTGTGTGTGTATGTGAGAGGGAATGAGTGTGTGTGTGTGTGAGAGGGAATGAGTGTGTGTGTGTGTGAGAGGGAATGAGTGTGTGTGTGTGTGTTAGAGGGAATGATTGTGTGTGTGTGTGTGTGTGAGAGGGAAAGAGTGTGTGTGTGTGTGTGAGAGGGAATTAATGTGTGTGTGTGTGTGAGAGGGAATGAGTGTGTTGAGTGTGTGTGTTTGAGAGGGAATGAGTATATGTGAGTGTGTGTGTCAGAGGGAATGGGTGTGTGTGTGTGAGAGGGAATGAGTGTATGTGAGTGTGTGTGTCAGAGGGAATGAGTGTGTGTGTGTGAGAGGGAATGGGTGTGTGTGTGTGTGTGTGTGTGTGTGTGAGAGGGAATGAGTGTGTGTGTGTGTGTGAGAGGGAATTAGTGTGTGTGTGCGTGAGAGAGAATGTGTGTGTGAGGGAGGGATTGAGTGTGTGTATGAGAGGGAATGAGTGTGTGTGTGCGTGTGAAAGGGAATGAGTGTGTGTGTGTGTGTGTGTGTGTGTGTGTGTGTGAGAGGGATTGAGTGTGTGTGTGTGAGAGAGAGGGAATGAGTGTGTGTGAGTTTGTGTGTCAGAGGGAATGAGTGTGTGTGTGTGAGAGGGAATGAGTGTGTGTACGTGTGTGAGAGGGAATATGTGTGTGTGTGTGTGTGAGAGGGAATGAGCGTGTGTGAGAGAGGGAATGAGTGTGTGTGTGTGTGAGAGGGAATGAGTGTGTGTGAGAGGGGGAATGAGTGTGTGTGTGTGTGAGGGAATGAGTGTGTGTGTGTGTGTGTGAGACAGGGAATGAGTGTGTGTATGTGTGAGAGGGATTGAGTGTGTGTGTGTGAGAGGGAATGAGTGTGTGTGTGTGTGTGTGTGAGAGGGACTGTGTGTGTGTGTGTGATGGAATGAGTGTGTGTGTATTTGAGAGGGATTGAGTGTGTGTGTGTGTGCGAGGTAATGAGTGTGTGTGTGCGTGAGAGAGAATGTGTGTGTGAGGGAGGGATTGAGTGTGTGTATGAGAGGGAATGAGTGTGTGTGTGCGTGTGAAAGGGAATGAGTGTGTGTGTGTGTGTGTGTGTGTGTGTGTGTGTGTGTGAGAGGGATTGAGTGTGTGTGTGTGAGAGAGAGGGAATGAGTGTGTGTGAGTTTGTGTGTCAGAGGGAATGAGTGTGTGTGTGTGAGAGGGAATGAGTGTGTGTACGTGTGTGAGAGGGAATATGTGTGTGTGTGTGTGTGAGAGGGAATGAGCGTGTGTGAGAGAGGGAATGAGTGTGTGTGTGTGTGAGAGGGAATGAGTGTGTGTGAGAGGGGGAATGAGTGTGTGTGTGTGTGAGGGAATGAGTGTGTGTGAGAGAGGGAGTGAGCATTTGTGTGTCTGAGGGAATGAGTGTGTCTCTGTGTGAGAGCGAATGGGTGTGTATGTGTGTGTGAGGGAATAAGTGTGTGTGTGTGTGTGTGTGAGGGAATGAGTGTGTGTGTGAGAGGGAATGAGTGTGTGTGTATGTGAGAGGGATTGAGTGTGTGTGTGTGTGTGAGAGGGAATGAGTGTGTGTGTGAGAGGGAATGAGTGTGTGTGTATGTGAGAGGGATTGAGTGTGTGTGTGTGTGTGAGAGGGAATGAGTGTGTGTGTGTGAGAGAGGGAATGAGTGTGTGTGTGTGAGAGAGGGAATGAGTGTGTGTGTGAGAGGGAATGAGTGTGTGTGTATGTGAGAGTGATTGAGTGTGTGTGTGTGTAAGAGAGGGAATGAGTGTGTGTGAGAAAGGGAATGGGTGTGTGTGTGTGTGTGTGTGTGAGAGGGAATGAGTGTGTCTGTGTGTCAGAGGGAATGACTGTGTGTGTGTGTGAGAGAGGGAATGAGTGTTTGTGTGAGGGAATGAGTGTGTCTGTGTGTGAGAGGGAATGAGTGAGTGTGTGTGTCAGAGGGAATGGGTGTGTGTTGTGGGGGGGGGAATGATTGTGTGTGTATGTGAGAGGGATTGAGTGTGTGTGTGTGTGTGAGAAGGAATGAGTGTGTGTGTATGTGAGAGCGATTGAGTGTGTGTGTGTGTGAGAGAGGGAATGATTGTGTGTGTGTGTGTGTGTGTGTGTGTGTGAGAGGGAATGTGTGTGTGTGTGAGGGAATGAGTGTGTCTGTGTGTGAGAGGGAATTAGTGTGTGTGTGTAAGATGGAATGAGTGTGTGTATGTGTGTGAGAGGGAATTAGTGTGTGTGTGTGAGAGGGAATGAGTGTGTGTATGTGTGTGAGAGGGAATGTGTGTGTGTGTGAGGGAATGATTGTGTGTGTATGTGAGAGGGATTGAGTGTGTGTGTGTGTGTGAGAGGGAATGTGTGTGTGTGTGTGTGTGAGAGGGTTTGAGTGTTTGTGTGAGGGAATGAATGTGTGTGTGTGTGTGTGTGTGTGTCTGTGAGGGACTAAGTGTGTGTATGTTGGAATGAGTGTGTGTGTATTTGAGAGGGATTGAGTGTGTGTGTGTGTGTGAGAGAGGTAATTGTGTGTGTGCGTGAGAGGGAATGAGTGTGTGTATGAGAGGGAATGAGTGTGTGTGTGCGTGTGAAAGGGAATGTGTGTGTGTGTGTGTGTGTGTGTGTGTGTGTGAGAGAGGGAATGAGTGTGTGTGTGTTTGTGTGTCAGAGGGAATATGTGTGAGTGTGTGTGAAAGGGAATGAGTGTGTGTGAGAGGGGGAATGAGTGTGTGTGTGTGTGTGTGAGGGAATGAGTGTGTGTGAGAGAGGGAATGAGCATCTGTGTGTGTGAGGGAATGAGTGTGTCTCTGTGTGAGAGCGAATGAGTGTGTATGTGTGTGTGAGGGAATGAGTGTGTGTGTGTGTGTGAGAGAGGGAATGAGTTTGTGTAAGAGAGGGAATGAGTGTGTGTGAGAAAGGGAATGAGTGTGTGTGTGTGAGAGGGAATGGGTGTGTTTGAGAGAGGGAATGAGTGTGTGTGTGTGAGAGGAAATGAGTGTGTGTGTGTGTGTGTGAGAGGGAATGAATGTGTGTGTGTGAGTGTGTGAGAGGGAATGAGTATGTGTGTGTGTGTGAGGCAATGAGTTTGTGTGTATGTGAGAGGGATTGAGTGTGTGTGTGTGTGTTAGAGGGAATGATTGTGTGTTTGTGTGTGTGTGTGTGTGTGTGTGAGGGAATGAGTGTGTGTGTATGTGAGAGGGAATGAGTGTGTGTGTGTGTGAGAGGGAATGAGTGTGTGTGTGTGTGAGAGGGAATGAGTGTGTGTGTGTGTGTTAGAGGGAATGATTGTGTGTGTGTGTGTGTGTGAGAGGGAAAGAGTGTGTGTGTGTGTGTGAGAGGGAATTAATGTGTGTGTGTGTGTGAGAGGGAATGAGTGTGTTGAGTGTGTGTGTTTGAGAGGGAATGAGTATATGTGAGTGTGTGTGTCAGAGGGAATGGGTGTGTGTGTGTGAGAGGGAATGAGTGTATGTGAGTGTGTGTGTCAGAGGGAATGAGTGTGTGTGTGTGAGAGGGAATGGGTGTGTGTGTGTGTGTGTGTGTGTGTGTGAGAGGGAATGAGTGTGTGTGTGTGTGTGAGAGGGAATTAGTGTGTGTGTGTAAGAGGGAATGAATGTGTGTGTGTGTGTGTGAGATGGAATGAGTGTGTGTGAGTGTGTGTGTGTGAGATGGAATGAGTGTGTGTGAGTGTGTGTGTGTGAGAGGGAATGAGTGTGTGTGAGTGTGTGTGTGTGAGATGGAATGAGTGTGTGTGAGTGTGTGTGTGTGAGAGGGAATGAGTGTGTGTGAGTGTTTGTGTCAGAGGGAATGAGTGTGTGTGTGTGTGAGTGAATGAGTGTGTGTGTGTGTGAGAGGGAATGGGTGTGTGTGTGTGTGTGTGTGTGTGTGTGTGTGAGAGGGAATGAGTGTGTGTGTGTGTGTGTGAGAGGGAATTAGTGTGTGTGTGTAAGAGGGAATGAATGTGTGTGTGTGTGTGTGTGAGAGGGAATGAATGTGTGTGAGTGTGTGTGTGTGAGATGGAATGAGTGTGTGTGAGTGTGTGTGTGTGAGAGGGAATGAGTGTGTGTGTGTGTGTGAGTGAATGAGTGTGTGTGTGTGTGAGAGGGATTGAGTATGTGTGAGTGTGTGTGTCAGAGGGAATGAGTGTGTCTTTGTGAGAGGGAATGAGTGTTTGTGAGTGTGTGTGTCAGAGTGAATGTGTGTGTGTGTGAGAGGGAATGAGTGTGTATGTGTGTGTCTCTGGCTCACTCCCAGTCTCAGGATTCTCACTCACCCTCATCCCCCCCACCGACCCCAACACACACTCACAGGGTGGGTGAGAGTGAGTGAGTGAGAGAGACTGGGACACACACGTACTCTGACCCTCTCATACTCTAATGGTTAACTTTATAAATTATTATTTTTTAAGTTATCCATTTATTGCTTGGGACGTTGTTTTATTTTTGTCGATTCCGTCATTATTTTGAACTTCTTGTTTAATATTGTGCAAAACTTTATCTCACCGAAATTTACCCATCAACCCCATGAGTGAGAAGGCTTGGAATGTGCTCCCTTACACTAAAGCTTCGACAAGCCTGCTCTATATAACTGCAGTAAGACATCTTTACTCCTCCTCAAATCCTCTTGTAATAAAGGCCGACATACCGTTTGCCTTTTTAATTATTTGCTGCACGTACAAGTTAGCTTTCAGTGACTCATGAACAAGGACACCCAAGTCCCTTTGAAGTTCAACACTTCCCAGCCTCTTACTATTTAATAAAAATTCCGTTTTCTTTGTGTTTTTCCAACCAAAGTGGATAACTTCACATTTCTCCACATGGTATTCCATCAGCCAAATTTTCTGCCCACTCGCTTAGCCTCTCCAAACCTCCTTGAAGCTTCTTTGCCTCCTGCTCACAACTCACACATCCACCTCGTTTTGTGTCATCTGCAAATTTGGAAACATTACATTGAATCCCCACATCCAAATCACTGATATAGATTGTGAATAGCTGGGGCCCAAGAATTGTTCCTTGTGCGAACCCCCCAGTCACAGCCTGCCAAGCTGAAAATGACCCATTTATTCCTACTCTTTGTTTTCTGTCCGTTAACCAGTTTTCAATCCATGCCAGTGTATTCCCTCCAATCCCATGTGTTCTAACTTTATTTGTTAACACCTTGTGTGGGGTCTTATCAAAAGCTTTCTGAAAATCTAAATATACCACATTCACCGGTTCCCCTTATCTATCCTGCTAGTTACATCCTCAAAAAACTCCCAACAGGTTTGTAAGATGTCAACTCCTCTACAGAACGCCCCTCGGTCCAATTTAGATATTGTGCCACCGAGTTTGTTTGAGATTGGCTCAAGGAGCTCAGAGCCTTTGCCAACAAGCAAATGGACAGACAGATAGGCATTTCGCTTTTATGCATATAGATTTAATATTCTATGTTCTGCCTCTTTCTTACTTAGAGTGTACAGCACAGGAGCAGCCAGTTCAGCCAATTAACTTATGCCAATGTTATGCTCCATACACCCGATCAGCATAGTCTTCTATTCATCTCCCCCTCATGTGTTCACCAGCAATAAAGAATGCCTCTACTCCATCAGACCCTTCTACCAGGGGCAGTAGCATTGTGGGAATATTACCAGACTTGGAACCCAGAGAGATGGGTATAAAGTGTGATTCATGTCCCCAGAGATATGAGTTCAAATCCCATCATTCAATTAATTAATGAATCTGGAACTAAAAAGCTAGTCTCAATATAAATTGGAATAAAGCAGTTAGATGGTTGCAAAAACCCACCTGGTTCATCAAAGTATTTATGGGAAGAAAACCTGTTATCCTTGACTGGTCCGGCCTATATGAGCTATGTAGAAAACTTGAATATTATTGTACTTTCTGTGATGGGTATTTTGAAATGTATCTATTCTTTCAAACATTTTATGAATGAGGAATATTTTTGCAAATAAAAAAGCCTGGCCTACCTGTGTCTCCAGATCCACAGCAATGTAGTTGATCCTTTACTCCTCTCTGAAGTGGCCTAGCAAGAAATGTTAACTAAGAATAACATTGGACAGATCGAGCAGCACCAACCTTGGCAAAGGAAATGACAGTTTACTCGCTGGGCTGTTCTCTTCACTAATCTTGCAGCAATGTCGTGAGTGCTGTCTCGCAGATCAGTCATGCAACAGCCTTAACTATTCATGCTCACCAAATCTTACCCTTACAGGCAGTGTCCCAGCCTCCTCCATCAGTCCTGTCCCATCAGCAGGTCAGACCCACCAGAAGCAGCAGCACAATTGAAGGGAGTGGTCCTGGGAGTCCTCAACATTGAAGAGAAAGGTAGAGGGTGCGTATGCGCCAATGAAGGACAGTGAGTGTGGATCTCGGTGTGATGAGGACAGTGGTTTGAGGGATACTGAACGTCCAGGGGATGTCTGTAATCAAGGGTGGATCCAAAACTCAAAGGGTGAGATTTCAGCTGGAATCCAAATGGAATAGGTTGGAGCTAGAGACAGTTGCTAAGGAAGGACGTGTGGCTGTGAAGGCCAGTTCTGGTAGACCCCGATCTCAGCCTTTCTCTTTAGCAGCGCCGACTCACTCTATCACAAAGCTGTCCTAGTCCAGTTTCATTCTTTGCCTCATTCAGAGCTTAGGTTTAACTGGTGCATTTTCCATGCCAATCTGAGTCCACTTGCCAACAAATCAGCAGTCTTTTCCCATGAAGTATAAATTGTTGTTCCTTTCATATCTGGTATTCTCACAGATGTCCTGATGAGTGTAAGACAAAAAGCTTCAACGTCTCTCTTTTTTCAGTAATACTCAAGAATCTGCACTACCAAAAATCTTTTTATCTTCCCTTCAGGTATGAAGGATTGTCATGGATACTGACACCCAACTGGATCCTTCTTCCCTTTCACTCCACTCTGACCCCATCCCTTTTTTGAATCTCAGCCCTCGCCGTGTATACCCTCTGACCTTCCCCCTCTACGGCTCTGGACAATCTGACCTCAGCAAAGGCCACAGCTTCATCCTGTTTCCACCCTCCCCCCTCAATGAATTTCGAGCTGGGCAGGATGCTGAACTCTTCTGCCAACGCCTTCACTTCCGTGCCTACTTCTTTGCCCAGGAGTCAACCCCTGGTCCCTTCCCTTCCTCTCAACTCACTCAGTGCTCAGTGGATCCTTTCACCTGTCTCCAATATTCTCCCTCCACCTGGAGCCCTTCCCCTGGCTTCTTACTCTGTCTAGACCTGTCAACATGACATCAACTATCTCAATTTCTGTCCTCCTCTCATTCACTCTAACCCTGGTCCCTCTGAACTTGCTGCATTCCATTGTCTCAGGTCCAGCCTTGACATTGTCATCAAACTCAATGACAAGGGTGGTGCTGTTGTTGTCTCACCAACTAACCTCTACCTAGCAGAGATCAAATGACAATTCTCCGACACTTCATCCTACCTCCCTCTGGATCATGACCCCCAAACACCAAGCCATTGTTTCCAGGACTGCCACTGATCTCATCACCTTTGATGATCTTCAGTTCACAGCCTCCAACCTCATAGTCCCCCAAACACAAGTAGCCCACTTCTACCTCCTTCCCAAGATCTACGAACAGGACTGCCCCTTAGACCAATTGTTTCAGCCTGTTCCTGCTCCACTGAACTGACTTCTTCCTATCTCAGCTTTATTTTTTGTTCTCCCTGTGTCCACTCTTTCCTCACATAAATCTGTAACTTTTCCAATGCCATACGTTACTTAAACAGTTTCCAATTTCCTGGCCCTAACTGTCTCCTCTTCACCGTGGACGCCCAATCTCTCTAAGCCTCCATCACCCACCAGGGATGGTCTGATGATCTCTGTTCCTCTTCCTCGAACTGAGGCCCAACCAGCCCCCATTCACCACCACCTTCCTCCGCCGGAATGAATGTGTTCTGACGTTGAACAACTTTGCCTTCAACTCCTACTCGCTTCCCCCAAATCAATCTGTACGGGAATCTGTATGGGCCCCAGCTTTGCTTGTCTTTTTGTGGGATTTGTGGAACATTCCTCGTTCCAGTCCTACTCAGGCCCCCCTCCCTCAATACTTTTTCCGGTATATCAATGACTGTATTGGTGCCACTTCCTGCTCTCATACTGCATTGGAAAATTTAATTGACTTTACTTTCAATTTTCACCATTCTCTCTGTTTCACATCCTCAAACCTTGTCTTCCCTTCCTTGGATTCTCTGTCTCCATTTCTGGTGATAGGCTATCAATATTCACTAGAAGACCACTGACTCCCACAGTTACCTCATCCCTGCGAGGACTCTGCTCCATTCTCTGTGTTCTCTATCATCTGATAGAGAACTGTATCTGAACGATGCAACTTCCATACTAGTGCTTCCAATGTACCTTCCCTTCTCCTTTTCAAAGCAGCCGCCTACACTGTGTTTGACAGGACACTCGATAGTGTCTGTTTTATTATCAGGCTGCTTATTCGACATTCAGTACCGGATGAGCAGGAATTTCAGAAGACCATTGGGCTAAATTTTGCCGCCAAGGTTGGAAAATTTGACAGATCCGCAAAACGTCCGTTGACTTTGGGTGAGAATTCAGCTGTGGGGCGGGAAAATCCTGCCCGTTGTCTCCGTATGCCACTCCAGCTCCATTCCCTAACTACTGACACCATCCCTCACCCTGGCAACAGTCTGAGATTAAGCCAGTCTACTCACGGCCTTGGTGTCATGTTTGATCCTGAGATGAGCCTCTGACCTCACATTGATGCCACCTCTAAGATCGCCTATTTCCACCTCCGCAACATTGTTCAGCTGCCCCCCTCCCTCGTCTCAGCTCATCTGCTGCTGAAACCCTCATCCATGCCTTTCTACACTTAACAATTCCAGTGCAGTCCATGCTGGTCTCCCACATTCTACTCTCCGTAAACTTCAGGTCATCCAAAAGCCTGCCATCCAGATCTTAACTTGTAGCAGGCCCCGTTCCCCTATTACCCCTGTGTTCGCCGACATACATTGACTCCCGGCCAAGCAATGTCTTGATTTTAAAATGCTCATCCGATTAACTACAGATAAGGACAAAGAACAATTCAGAGCAAGAATAATTAAGTGAAAGAAAGATTAAGCCAACTTTAATGGGGTAAGAGTTGCTCTGGGCCAGATAAATTGGAACCAAAGGTTGGCAGCAAGTGAACACTGGGCGACCTTCCAAGAAGAGATAGCTTGGGCACAGTCGAGGTATATACTCCCAAAGGGGAAAGGTAGGCCAAACAAATCCAGAGTTCCCTGGATGATGAAAGAGGTCGGGATTAAGTTGAAGAAGATAAAGTGCGCTTATGGCAGATGTCAGCTGGATAATACAATGGAGAACCAGACTGAATATAAAAGATTCAGAGGGGAATTGGAAAAGCAACTAAGGGAAGCAAAGAGAGAGTATGAAAAGAGACAGGCAGCTAATGTAAAAGGGAATCCAAAAGTTTTCTATAGGCATATAAACAATAAAAGGAGGAAGGGGCCTATTTAGAGACCAAAAAGGGGATTTACACATGGACACAGGGGTCATGGCGAAGGTATTAAATAGACACTTTGCACCTGTCTTTACCCAGGGTGAAGATGCCCCAGAGGTCATGATGAAGGACGAGATAGTGCAGGCGCTTGAAGGGTTTAAAATTGATAAGGAGGAGGTTTCGGATTGGCTGCCTGTACTTAAAGTTGATAAAGCACCAGGCACCAGTCTTTCTTATACTCGGGGGTGGTGGGTGCCGGAGGACTGGAGAATTTCAAATGCTACATCCCTGTGTAAAAAGGGGTGTAAAGATAAACCCAGCAACTACAGGCCTGTCAGTTTAACATTAGTGGTGGGGAAGCTTCAAGAAACACATAATTGGAACAAAATGAATAGTCGCTTGGGCAAATGTAGGTTAATTAAGGAAAGCCAGCATCCTGGAGTTATTTGAAGAGAAAACAGAGTGGGGTTGATGAGAATAATAACAGAATTACCTGGAAAAACTCAGCAGGTCTGGCAGCATCGGCGGAGAAGAAAAGAGTTAACGTTTCGAGTCCTCATGACCCTTCGACAGAACTTGATTTCGAGTCCAGGAAAGAGTTGAAATATAAGCTGGTTTAAGGTGTATGTGTGGGCGGGGGGGAGGAGAGAGAGAGAGAGACAGAGGTGCTTGTGTAGACAAACAAGCAGTGATAGAAGCAGATCATCAAAAGATGTCAGTAACAATGGTACAAAAGAACACATAGGTGTTAAAATTAAAGTTGGTGATATTATCTAAACGAATGTGCTAATTAAGAATGGATGGTAGGGCACTCAAGGTACAGCTCTAGTGGGGGTGGGGGGAGCATAAAAGATTTTAAAATATTTAAAAATAATGGAAATAGGTGGGAAAAGAAAAATCTATAAAATTTATAGGGAAAAAAAAAGGGGGAAAAAAAGGGGGAAACAGAAAGGGGGTGGGGATGGGGGAGGGAGCTCACGACCTAAAGTTATTGAATTCAATATTCAGACCGGAAGGCTGTAAGGTGCCTAGTCGAAAGATGAGGTGTTGTTCCTCCAGTTTGCGTTGGGCTTCACTGGAACAATGCAGTAAGCCAAGGACAGACATGTGGGCAAGAGAGCAGGGTGGAGTGTTAAAATGGCAAGCGACAGGGAGGTTTGGGTCATTCTTGCGGTCTGTCCGCAAGAATGACCCAAACCTCCCTGTCGCTTGCCATTTTAACACTCCACCCTGCTCTCTTGCCCACATGTCTGTCCTTGGCTTACTGCATTGTTCCAGTGAAGCCCAACGCAAACTGGAGGAACAACACCTCATCTTCCGACTAGGCACCTTACAGCCTTCCGGTCTGAATATTGAATTCAATAACTTTAGGTCGTGAGCTCCCTCCCCCATCCCCACCCCCTTTCTGTTTCCCCCTTTTTTTCCCCCTTTTTTTTTCCCTATAAATTTTATAGATTTTTCTTTTCCCACCTATTTCCATTATTTTTAAATATTTTAAAATCTTTTATGCTCCCCCCACCCCCACTAGAGCTGTACCTTGAGTGCCCTACCATCCATTCTTAATTAGCACATTCGTTTAGATAATATCACCAACTTTAATTTTAACACCTATGTGTTCTTTTGTACCATTGTTACTGACATCTTTTGATGATCTGCTTCTATCACTGCTTGTTTGTCTACACAAGCACCTCTGTCTCTCTCTCTCTCTCCTCCCCCCCCCCACACATACACCTTAAACCAGCTTATATTTCAACTCTTTCCTGGACTCGAAATCAAGTTCTGTCGAAGGGTCATGAGGACTCGAAACGTCAACTCTTTTCTTCTCCGCCGATGCTGCCAGACCTGCTGAGTTTTTCCAGGTAATTCTGTTTTTGTTTTGGATTTCCAGCATCCGCAGTTTTCTTTATTTTCAACTTGATGAGAATAATGTTGTTGTGAGATAGAAAGACTTCCAAAATGCAGTTGAAGCAACACCTGCACAACAGATTAATGAGCAAAGTTATAACTCATGGATTAACAGAGGCAGTAGCAACATGGATATGAAATTGGTTGAGTGACAGGAAACAAAGAGTTTTTAGGACTGGAGGAAGGTTCGTTTGAGTTTCCCAGGGTTCAGTGTTGGGACCCTTGCTTTTCCTGATATATATTAATGACCTAGACCTTGGTGTACAGGGCGTGATTTCAAATTCTGCAGCTGATACAAAGCTCGGAAGCAGTGGGAACTGTGGGGAGGTTGGTGTAGAACTTCAAAAGGACATAGAGGAGTTGGGGGAGTGGGGCAGACAAGCAGCAGTGACAGATATCAGCTGAAATTTAGTGCAGAGAGTTGTGAAATGATTAGTTATGGTAGGAGGAACATGGAGAGACAATATAAATAAAAGATAGAATCAAAAATGGACCTGGGCATAAGTCATTGAAGGTGGCAGGTTGAGAGCAGTTAATAAAGCACACAGTATCCTAGGTGTTATTAATAGGAGCAGAGAGTACAAGAGCAGGGATGTAATGGTAAACTTGTATAAAACACTGGTTTGGCCTCAACTGGAGCACTGCATCCAGTTCTGGGCACAACACTTTAGGAAAGACATTCAAGAAAGTGCAGAAAAGACTCAGGAGAATGGTTCCAGGGATTTTTTAAAAATTAATTAATTCACAGGATGTGGGTGTCACTGGCTGGGCCAGCATTTATTGCCCATCCCTAATTGCCCTTGAGAAGGTGGCAGTGAGCTGCCTTCTTGAACCGCTGCAGTCCCTGCGGTAAACATGATGAGGAACTTCAGATTGGTGAAGTAGGGGCTGTTTTCATTGGAGAAGAAGTTAAGAGGAGATTTGTAACAACTCTGTGGTTCATGCCCTAGAAATGGTGCTGGATCTGCTGTGAATTTCTAGCATTCGACAGCAGCAGTATCCTGCTTTAGACCCATGGCTTGTTGGTAATGGTAGAGTGAGGGAGAAATTACCAGGCCACAATGGAATGCAACTCTGCTACTGTTAAATTAATGAGAAGAGTTCATTCATCGAAATTGGGAATGCAAAGAACTCCTAAAGTATTACTTTCAGCTCAGATTCTGCTTCGAGCAACCTTCAACAATAGATCAATAGAAAGTGGCTATTCATACAATCAGATTAGTTAGGGAGGTGGACCAGAGATGCCATTACCATGGCCTCCCACTGAAGAGGGAGCTCCACCAACTCCCCACTCCAAAAATGGTTTTTTTCCAAAAATATACTTTATTCATAAAAATATCTGAAAGAGCGTTACAAAACTTTTCAAAATGACCTTCGCAAAAAGTGCGAAAATATTCAGGATTTCCCACATAGATCATGAGGTGCCTCAATACAATCATAGGAACATTACAGACATTTCAAAATGGTCATAACAGACAGTCAGGAAGTGCAATAATATTTAAATTGTCTACATAGATTGTGTTGCGCTCTGAGGTGCTTCAATGCGATCGTGATACATGTAATATTCACTGTTTACATTCATTGTGAGTCATACAGTCCGAGGGCTCTTTACAGTTCCCAGTCCCTCGGTGCCCTGTGGCTGAAAGATCTTAGGCAGCGACCCTTCCCCATTGAGCCTTTGCAGCGGCTGCCCCAAGCTTTAGTGTGTCCCTCAGCACGTAGTCCTGGACCTTGGAATGTGCCAGTCTGCAACACTCGGTCGGGGACAACTATTTGCGCTGGAAGACCAACAAGTTTCGGGCAGACCAAAGAGCGTCTTTCACCGAGTTGATGATCCTCCAGCTGCAGTTGATGTTTGTCTCGCTGTGTGTCCCTGGGAACAGCCCGTAGAGCACAGAGTCCTGTGTCACAGAACTGCTCGGGATGAACCTTGACGAAACCACTGCATCTCTCTCCAGACCTTCTTTGCAAAGACACAATCCACAAGGAGGTGAACAACGGTCTCTTCCCCACCACAGCCACCTCGAGGGCAACGTGCAGAGGGGGTGAGACTCCTGGCGTGTAGGAAGGATCTTACAGGGAGGGCCTTTCTCACCACCAGCCAAGCTACGTCTTGGTGCTTGTTGGAAAGTTCTGGCGATGAGGCATTCTGCCAAATGACTTTGTCAGTCTGCTCGGGGAAACATCCCACAGGATCCACCCTCTCCTTTTCCCTCAGGGCCTCTAAGATGTTACGTGCCGACAACTGCCTGATGGACTTGTGGTCAAAGGTGTTCCTCTGCATAAATTTTCCCACCAGGGACAGGTGGTATAGCACGGTCCAACTACTTGGAGCGTTCCGCGGCAGCGTGGCCAGACCCATTCTTCACAACACCGGGGACAGATAGAACCTCAGCACATAGTGACACTTGGTGTTTGTGTACCGAGGGTCTACACACAGCTTGATGCAGCCACACACAAAGGTGGCCATCAGTATGAGGGCGATGTTGGGCATGTTTTTTCCCACTTTATCTAGAGGCTTGTACATCGCGTCCCTGCGGACACGATCCATTTTCGACCTCCAGACAAAGCGGAAGATGGCTCGGGTGATCGCCATCGCGCAGGAGTGTGGAATGGGCCAGACCTGTGCCATGTACAGCAACAGCGAGAGTGCCTCACACCTGATGACCAGGTTCTTACCCGCAATGGAGGGGGAGCGTCGCTCCCACATGCCCAGTTTCCTTTTCACCATAGACACTCGCTCCTTCCAGTTTCTAACACATGCCCTGGTCCCTCCGAACCATATCCCCAGCACCTTCAGGCCGTCAGCCCTGACAGTGAAGGGGACAAAGGATCGGTCAGCCCAGTTCCCAAAGAACATGGCCTCGCTCTTTCCTTGATTTACCTTGGCTCCCGAGGCCAGTTCGAACTGGTCACAGATGTGGATCAGTCTGCGCACCGACAGCGGATCCGAGCAGAAGACGGCGACATCGTTCATGTACAGGGAGACTTTGATCTGAGTGTCTCCACTGCCTGGGATCGTCACTCCTCTTATGCCCGGATCCTTCCTGATGGACTCAGCAAAGGGTTCTATGCAACACACAAACAGAACAGGAGAGAGAGGGCAGCCCTGCCTGACTCCAGATTTAATAGGAAAGCTTTCTGATTCCCACCCATTGATTGAGACTGCGCTACTGATGTTAGTGTAGAGCAGTTGGATCCAGTTGCAGATTCCCTCCCCAAACCCCATTTTGGAGAGTACATCCACCATGTAGGTGTGCGATATTCTGTCAAAGGCCTTCTCCTGATCCAGGCTGATGAGGCAGGTGTCCACACCCCTGTCCTGTACATAGGCAATCGTATCCCTGAGCAGCGCGAGGCTGTCAGAGATCTTCCTGCCCGGCACAGTGCAGGTCTGGTCAGGGTGGATCACCAACTCCAGAGCGGATTTGACCCGATTGGCGATGACCTTGGACAGAATCTTATAGTCCACATTCAACAGTGAAATGGGTCGCCAATTTCTAATTTCCTCCCTTTCCCCCTTGTGCTTGTAGATGAGGGTGATGATGCCTTTCCTCATGGATTCTGACATACTGCCGGCCAGGAGCATACTCTCGTACACTTCTAGCAGGTCTGGGCTGATCCAGTCCCACAGAGCCGAACACAACTCCGCCGGCAAGCCGTCGCTTCTGGGAGTTTTACTCTTCTCGAAGGACTCAAGGGCCTTAGTCAGTTCGTCAGGAGTTAGCGCTTTGTCCAGACTCTCTCATGTACTGTTCAAGTTCTGTCGAAGGGTCATGAGGACTCGAAACGTCAACTCTTTTCTTCTCCGCCGATGCTGCCAGACCTGCTGAGTTTTTCCAGGTAATTCTGTTTTTGTTTTGGAATTCCAGCATCCGCAGTTTTCTTTGTTTTTATCTCTCATGTACTGTCGTCTAAGACCTCCGTGATAGAGGACAGGAAGGACTGGGAGGCCGTGCTGTCTGTGGGCTTCACATCATAAAATCCGGCATAAAAGGATTTGCTGATCCTCAAAATGTCGGAATGCAATAACTTTACTGAGCCGTCTTCTTCCTTCAGGCTGCTGATCACAGAGCTCTCTCTGTGCACCTTTTGGAAGAAGAAACGTGAGCACGTCTCATCCTGCTCCACGGAGCGGACTCTGGAACGGAAGATGATCTTGGAGGCCTCTGAGGCAAAGAGCGAGGCTTGCTGGCTCTTCACCTCTTGGAGTTCCTCCTTGACATCGACCCCCATCGACTGCAGCCGGAGCAGATTCTGCATGTTTTTCTGGAGTCGGGACATTTCCCTCTGTTCCTTTCTAGCTTTCTGGGTGCCTTTGAGGATGAAAAACCTCTTGATGTTTCCCTTGATCGCTTCCCACCTGTGTGTCAGTGACTCAAAGTGGGGATTCATGGTTCTCCAACCTTTGTAATCCCTCTTGAGCTCCTCAATGTTCTCTGGGGTCAGCAGTTGCACGTTTAGCTTCCATGCCCCCCTGCCCGCCCTCTGGTCTTCCTCTAAGTGACAGTCAGCCAGTAGGAGGCAGTGGTCAGAGAAGAATATCGGCTTGACTGTGAACACTCAGGACACAAACAGGAAGTCTATCCTGGAATGGATGGACCTGTCTGGCATGACCAGGTGTATCTATGTTACGTTCCATCTGCAGAGTGTTGCTCATCCCTAATTACCCTTGAGAATGTGGTGAGCCGCTTTCTTGAACCACTGTAGTCCATGTGGTAAACATGATGAGGAACTTGGAGAAGAGGTTAATAGGTGATTAGATAGAGGTATAGAGTCATAGGGCCATACAGCACAGAAACAGGCCCTTCAGCCCGTTGTGTCTATGCCGGCCATTGAGCCCCTATCAATGATAGGGTGATAGACTGTCCACCAATATCCATTACAAACCCACCGACTCCCACAGCTACCTCGACTACAGCTCCTCACACCCCGCTTCCTGTAAGGACTCCATCCCATTCTCCCAGTTCTTTCGCCTCCGTCACATCTGTTCCGATGATGCTACCTTCAAAAACAGTTCCTCTGACACGTCCTCCTTCTTCCTTAACCGAGGTTTTCCACCCACGGTCGTTGACAGGGCCCTCAACCGTGTCCGGCCCATCTCCCGCGCATCCGCCCTCACGCCTTCTCCTCCCTCCCAGAAACATGATAGGGTCCCCCTTGTCCTCACTTATCACCCCACCAGCCTCCGCATTCAAAGGATCATCCTCCGCCATTTCCGCCAACTCCAGCATGATGCCACCACCAAACACATCTTCCCTTCACCCCCCCTATCGGCATTCCGTAGGGATCACTCCCTCCGGGACACCCTTGTCCACTCCTCCATCACCCCCTACTCCTCAACCCCCTCCTATGGCACCACCCCATGCCCACGCAAAAGATGCAATACCTGCCCCTTCACTTCCTCTCTCCTCACCATCCAAGGGCCCAAACACTCCTTTCAAGTGAAGCAGCATTTCACTTGCATTTCTCCCAACTTAGTCTACTGCATTCGTTGCTCCCAATGTGGTCTCCTCTACATTGGAGAGACCAAACGTAAACTGGGCGACCGCTTTGCAGAACACCTGCGGTCTGTCCGCAAGAATGACCCAAACCTCCCTGTCGCTTGCCATTTTAACACTCCACCCTGCTCTCTTGCCCACATGTCTGTCCTTGGCTTGCTGCATTGTTCCAGTGAAGCCCAACGCAAACTGGAGGAACAACACCTCATCTTCCGACTAGGCACCTTACAGCCTTCCGGTCTGAATATTGATTTCAACAACTTTAGGTTGTGAGCTCCCTCCCCCATCCCCACCCCCTTTCTGTTTCCCCCTTTTTTTTCCCAATAAATTATATAGATTTTTCTTTTCCCACCTATTTCCATTATTTTTAAATATTTTAAAATCTTTTATGCTCCCTCCACCCCCACTAGAGCTGTACCTTGAGTGCCCTACCATCCATTCTTAATTAGCACATTCGTTTAGATAATATCACCAACTTTAACTTTAACACCTATGTGTTCTTTTGTATTATTGTTGTTGACATCTTTTGATGATCTGCTTCTATCACTGCTTGTTTGTCTACACAACCACCTCTCTCTCTCTCTCTCTCTCTCTCTCTCCGCCCCCCACACACACACCTTAAACCAGCTTATATTTCAATTCTTTCTTGGACTCGAACTCAAGTTCTGTCGAAGGGTCATGAGGACTCGAAACGTCAACTCTTTTCTTCTCCGCCGATGCTGCCAGACCTGCTGAGTTTTTCCAGGTAATTCTGTTTTTGTTTTTGTTTTTGTTTTGGAGCCCCTATCTATTCTAATCAGATTTTCAAACACTTGGCCTATAGCCCTGTATGCTCTGGCATTTCAAGTTCTCATCTAACTTCTTAAATGTTGTGAGGGTTCCTGCCTCTATCATACCCTCAGGCAGTGTGTTCCAGATTCCAACCACCCTCTGGGTGAAAAAATGTTTCCTCAAATCCCCTCTAAACCTCCTGCGCCTTAGTTTAAATCAATGCCCCCTGGTTATTGACACCTCCGCTAAGGGGAAAAGTTTCTTCCTATCTACACTATCTATGCCCCTCACAATTTGGCACACCTCCATCAGGTCCCCCCTCAGCCTCCTCTGCTCTAAGGAAAACAACTCTAGCCTATCCAGTCTCTCTCCATAGCTGAAACACTCCAGCCCAGGCAACATCTGGTGAATCTCCTCTGCACCGTCTCCATTGCAATCACATCCTTCCTATAGTGTGGCGACCAGAACTGCACACAGTACTCCAGCTGTGGCCTGACTAGCATTTTATACAACTCCAACATAACCTCCCTGCTCTTATATTCTGTGCCTCGGCTAATAAAGGCAAGTATCCCATATCCCTGCTTAACCACCTTACCTACCTGTGCTGCTGCCTTCAGGGATCTATGGACATGTACACCAAGGTCCCTATGATCCTCTGTCCTTCCTAGGGTCCTGCCATTCATTGTGTATTCCCTTGCTGTGTTAGTCCTCTCAAAATGCATCACCTCACACTTCTCAGGATTAAACTCCATTTGCCACTGTTCTGCCCATCTTACTAGCCCATCTATATCATCCTGTCATCCAAGACTTTCCTCCTCACTATTTACAACACCACCAATTTTTGTGTCATCTGTGAACATATTAATCATGCCTCCTGTAGCCACATCTAAATCATTAATGTACACTACAAACAGCACTGATCCCTCTGGTACAACACATGTTACAGGCATCCACACACAAAAACAACATTCCACCATCACCCTCTGCCTCCTGACACTCAGCCAATTTGGATCCAATTTGTTTTTTATTCATTCACAGGATGTGGGTGTCACTGGCTGGGCCAGCATTTATTGCCCATCCCTAATTGCCCTTGAGAAGGTGGGGGTGAGCTGCCTTCTTGATCCGCTGCAGTCCTTGTGGTGTAGCTACATCCACAGTGCTGTTAGGGAGGGAGTTCCGGGATTTTGACCCAGTGACAGTGAAGGAACGGTGATCTATTTCCAAATCAGGATGGTGAGTGACTTGGAGGGGAACTTCTAGGCTGTTGTGTTCCCATCTATCTGCTGCCCTTATCCTTCTTGACCTAGTAGTTGTGGGTTTGGAAAGTGCTGTTGAAGGAGCCTTGGCGAATTGCTGCAGTGCATCTTGTAGATGGTACGCGCACTGCTGTCACTGTGTCAGTGATGGAGGGTGTGAATGTTTGTAGGTGGGGTGCCAAAAAATTGGGCTGCTTTGTCCTGGAATTTGCCAAAATTACGCTGGATCCCATGGGCTCATACCTTCCGGACCATTCTCGCATGTGGGAGAAAAGCAGTAATTCTGAATAAAGCAGCGCTCTGAAGAAGGGTCATAGGGACTCGAAGTGTTAACTTTGTTTTCCACCCACCCAGGCACCCAGGCAAATGCTGAGTTTCGCCGGCATTTTCTGCTTTAGCCCCATGGCTCGATGATGGTAAGGGTAGATAGAGTGAGGGAGAAACCACCAGGCTACAAGGAATCGTGGCTGAAAGGAACCTCTGCTCCTGTTAAAGTAAGTAGAGGAATTCATTCATCCATCTAAACCAGGAATGCAAACAACTTGGAAGGTGTCACTTACACCATAGACTAAGCTTTCAGCAAACCATCCACGGTGCATTAATAGACAGTGGCTATTCATACAGACATGTTATAGTTAGGGAGCTGGACCAGAGATGCCATAACCATGGCCTCCGCCCAACAGAGTGAGCTCCACCATCCACGCCACTCCAAAAATTTCATTTTATTTTTAAAAATATATACTTTATTGATAAAATATCTGGAAGAACGTTACAAACCATTTCAAAATCACCATCACAAAAGCACAATCAGATTCAACTTTTACACATGGATCACAAGGTGCATCAATACAATCAATGAATATTACAATCATTTCAATATGATCAATGCAGACAATCAGACAATGGGATTGGACTTATCAACACACATCATGTTGCAATCTGAGGTGCTTTAATACAATTATAATACAATTAATATTCACTGCATACATTCATTGTGAGCTGCACAGCCCGAGGGGTCTCTACAGTTCCCAGTCCCTCGGTGCACTACGGCAGAAAGGTCTTAGACAGCGACCTTTCCCTTTGCGCCCATCCCTAATTGCCCTTGAGAAGGTGGTGATGAGCTGCCTTCTTGAACCGCTGCAGTCCATGTAGTGTAGGTACACCCACAGTGCTGTTAGGAAAGGAGTCCAGGATTTTGACCCGACAGTGAGGAATAGCAATATATTTCCAAATCATGATGGTGAGTGACTTGGATGGGAACTTCTAGGCTGTGGTGTTCCCATGTGTCTGCTGCCCTTGTCCTTCTAGATGGTAGTGGTTGTGGGTTTGGAAAGTGCTGTCAAAGGAGCCTTGGTGAATTGCTGCAGTGAACCTTGTAGATGATACACACATTGCTGTCAGTCTGTGTCGGTGATGGAGGGAGTGAATGTTTGTGGGTGGGGTGCCAAACAAGTGGGCTGCTTTGAACAAAAACAAAAATACCTGGAAAAACTCAGCAGGTCTGACAGCATCTGCGGAGACGGATACAGTTGACATTTCGAGTCCGTATGGCCCTTCATCAGAACTAAGACTTATAGTAATGAGATGAAATATAAGCTGGTAGAAGGGGGTGGGACAGGTAGAGCTGGATAGAGGGCCAGTGATAGGTGGAGGCCAAGAAGAGATTGCCAAAGATGTCATAGACAAAAGGACAAAGGGTGTTGACGGTGGTGATATTATCTAAAGGATGTGCTAATGGGGACATTAAAGGAAGCAAGCTAGTAGCAGATGGCTCTAGTGTGGGTGGGTGGGGGGAAGGGATTGAAATGGACTAAAAGGGGAGATGAAATAAATTTAAAACCAGGAGGGAAAAGAAAAAAATATAGTGTAAAAATTTATAAATTATGGCAAAAAGTGGGATTGGAAAGGGGGAGGGGATGGAGGAGAGAGTTCATGATCTAAAATTGTTGAATTCAATATTCAGTCTGGAAGGCTGTAAAGCGCCTAGTCGGAAGATGAGGTGCTGTTCCTCCAGTTTGCGTTGGGCTTCACTGGAACAATGCAGCAGGACATGTGGGCAGGAGAGCAGGGTGGAGTGTTGAAATGGCAAGCGACAGGGAGGAAGTGGACTGCTTCATCCTGGGATTTGCCGAAATTGTGCTGGATCCCATGGGCTCATACCTTCCGGACCATTCTCGCATGCGGGTCTAAAGCAGTAATTCTGAATAAAGCAGCGTTCTGAAGAAGGGTCATAGGGACTCGAAGTGTTAACTTTGTTTTCCACCCACCCAGGCACCCAGGCAAATGCTGAGTTTCGCCGGCATTTTCTGCTTTAGACCCATGGCTCGATGACGGTAAGGGTAGATAGAGTGAGGGAGAAACCGCCAGGCTACAAGGAATCGTGGCTGAAAGGAACCTCTGCTCCTGTTAAAGTAAGTAGAGGAATTCATTCATCCATCTAAACCGGAACTGCAAACAACTTGGAAGGTGTCACTTACACCATAGACTAAGCTTTCAGCAAACCATCCACGGTGCATTAATAGAAAGTGGCTATTCATACAGACATGTTATAGTTAGGGAGCTGGACCAGAGATGCCATAACCATGGCCTCCCCCCCACAGAGGGAGCTCCACCATCCACGCCACTCCAAAAATTTTTTTTTTTGCAAAAGTATACTTTTATCATAAATCTTCCAAAACATTTTGAAACATTTCAAATCACCATTACAAAAATACAATCAGGTTCAATTTTTACAACATGAATCACAAGGTGTATCAGTACAAACAATGAATATTACAATCATTGGCAGACATTCATTTTGAGCTGTACAGCCCGAGGGGTTCCTTACAGTTCTCAGCCCCTCAGTGCCCTGTGGCTGAAAGGTCTTAGGCAGCGACCCTTTCCCATTGCGCCTTTGCAGCGGCTGCCCCAAGCTTTAGTGCGTCCCTCAGCACGTAGTCCTGGACCTTGGAATGTGCCAGTCTGCAACACTTGGACGGGGACAACTCTTTGCGCTGGAAGACCAACAAGTTTCAGGCAGACCAAAGAGCGTCTTTCACCGAGTTGATGATCCTCCAGCTGCAGTTGATGTTTGTCTCGGTGTGTGTCCCTGGGAACAGCCCGTAGAGCACAGAGTCCTGTGTCACAGAACTGCTCGGGATGAACCTCGACAGAAACCACTGCATCTCTCTCCAGACCTTCTTTGCAAAGACACAATCCACAAGGAGGTGAACAACGGTCTCTTCCCCACCACAGCCACCTCGAGGGCAACATGCAGAGGGGGTGAGACTCCTGGTGTGTATGAAGGATCTGACAGGGAGGGCCTTTCTCACCACCAGCCAAGCTACATCTTGGTGCTTGTTGGAAAGTTCTGGCGATGAGGCATTCTGCCAAATGACTTTGTCAGCCTGCTCGGGGAACCATCCCACAGGATCCACCGTCTCCTTTTCCCTTAGGGCCTCTAAAACGTTACGTGCTGACCACTGCCTGATGGACTTGTGGTCAAAGGTGTTTCTCTGCATAAATTTTCCCACCAGGGACAGGTGGTACAGCACGGTCCAACTACTTGGAGCGTTCCACGGCAGCGTGGCCAGACCCATCCTTCACAACACCAGGGACAGGTAGAAACTCAGCACGTAGTGACACTTGGTGTTTGCGTACCGAGGGTCTACACACAGCTTGATGCAGCCACACACAAAAGTGGCCATCAGTATGAGGGCGATGTTGGGCACGTTTTTACCCCCTTTATCTAGAGGTTTGTACATCGTGTCCCTGCGGACACAATCCATTTTCAACCTCCAGATAAAGCGGAAGATGGCTTGGGTGATCGCCACCACACAGGAATGTGGAATGGGCCAGACCTGCGCCACGTACAGCAACAGCGACAGTGCCTCACACCTGATGACCAGGTTCTTACCCGCAATGGAGAGGGAGCGTCGCTCCCACATGCCCAGTTTCCTTTTCACCATAGACACTCGCTCCTTCCAGTTTCTAACACATGCCCTGGTCCCTCTGAACCATATCCCCAGCACCTTCAGGCCGTCAGCCCTGACAGTGAAGGGGACAAAGGATCGGTCAGCCCAGTTCCCAAAGAACATGGCCTCACTCTTCCCATGATTTGCCTTGGCTCCCGAGGCCAGTTCGAACTGGTCGCAGATGTGGATCATTCTGCGCACCGACAGCGGATCCGAGCAGAAGATGGTGACATCGTCCATGTACAGGGACGCTTTGACCTGAGTGCCTCCACTGCCTGGGATCGTCACTCCTCTTATGCCCGGATCCTTCCTGATGGACTCAGCAAAGGGTTCGATGCAACACACAAACAGGACAGGGGAGAGAGGGCAGCCCTGCCTGACTCCAGAGTTAATAGGAAAGCTTTCTGATTCCCACCCATTGATTGAGACTGCGCTACTGATGTTAGTGTAGAGCAGTTGTATCCAATTACAGATTCCCTCTCCAAACCCCATTTTGGAGAGCACATCCACCATGTAGGTGTGTGATATTCTGTCAAAGGCCTTCTCCTGATCCAGGCTGATGAGGCAGGTATCCACACCGCTGTCCTGTACATAGGCAATCGTATCCCTGAGCAGCGTGAGGCTGTCAGAGATCTTCCTGCACGGCACAGTGCAGGTCTGGTCAGGGTGGATCACCAACTCCAGAGCGGATTTGACCCGATTGGCGATGACCTTGGACAGAATCTTATAGTCCACATTCAACAGTGAAATGGGTCGCCAATTTCTAATTTCCTCCCTTTCCCCCTTGTGCTTGTAGATGAGGGTGATGATGCCTTTCCTCATGGATTCTGACATACTGCCAGCCAGGAGCATACTCTCGTACACTTCTAGCAGGTCTGGGCCCATCCAGTCCCACAGAGCCGAATACAACTCCACCGGCAAGCCGTCGCTTCTGGGAGTTTTACTCTTCTTGAAGGACTCAAGGGCCTCAGTCAGTGCATCAGGAGTTAGCGCTTTGTCCAGGCTCTCCCGTGTACTGTCGTCTAAGACCTCCGTGATAGAGGACAGGAAGGACTGGGAGGCCGTGCTGTCTGTGGGCTTCACCTCATACAATCCGGCATAAAAGGATTTGCTGATCCTCAAAATGTGGGACTGTGATGACTTTACTGAGCCGTCTTCTTCCTTCAGGCTGCTGATCACAGAGCTCTCTCTGTGTAACTTTTGGAAGAAGAACCGTGAACACGTCTCATCCTGCTCCACGGAGCGGACTCTGGAACGGAAGATGATCTTGGAGGCCTCTGAGGCAAAGAGCGAGGCTTGCTGGCTCTTCACCTCTTGGAGTTCCTCCTTGACATCGACCCCCATCGACTGCAGCCGGAGCAGGTTCTGCATGTTTTTCTGGAGTCGGGACATTTCCCTCTGTTCCTTTCTAGCTTTCTGGGTGCCTTTGAGGATGAAAAACCTCTTGATGTTTCCCTTGATCGCTTCCCACCAGTGTGTCAGTGACTCAAAGTGGGGATTCATGGTTCTCCAACCTTTGTAATCCCTCTTGAGCTCCTCAATGTTCTCTGGGGTCAGCAGTTGCACGTTTAGCTTCCATGCCCCCCTGCCAACCCTCTGGTCTTCCTCTAAGTGACAGTCAGCCAGTAGGAGGCAGTGGTCAGAGAAGAACACCGGCTTGACGTTGGTGGATCTGACTGTGAATGCACGGGACACAAACAGGAAATCTATCCTGGAACAGACGGACCCGTCTGGCCGTGACCAGGTGTATCTATGCTGCGCTCCGTCTGCAGGATTGCTGAAGACGTCGTGCAGCTTGGCATCCTTAACTGTTTCCATCAGGGATCTGGACGTAGCGTCCAATCTGCTATCGGCCCTGCTGGATCGTCCAGCCGCATCGATGATTCAGTTGAAGTCACCGCCCAGAATGACCGGCCTGGAGGTCACCAGCAGCAGTGGGAGCTGCTGACAAACCTCCAGCCGCTCGGCCCCTTGTGACGGGGCGTAGACGTTAATAACTGGAGTGGAGCATCCTTGTACATTACGTCTGCTACGAGGAGGCGCCCGCCCACCACCTCCTTAACCTGGGAGACGGTGAAGCTGCCTCCCCGCAGCAGAATCCCCAGGCCGGAGGAATGAGAGTCGTTTCCTCCCGACCAGATTGATGGCCCATGGGACCCACCATGGTGACCATTGCCTGTAGGAGCTGAGGTGCGGTATCGCACACTTCTGCAGAAACAACAGGTCAGCTTTGACCTTGGCAAGGTAGTCCAAGGTCACAACGCATTGCGTAGTAGATTTGATGCTACGCACATTTATGGATACAATCTTTACACCCATTTTAAAGCAGTTAGTCTCTTACCAAACCTGTTGCCTCTGAGAGTTCCAGACCTTTGGTCTGCTCCTTCATGCCCGTAGTGTTCACAAATTGTCTCACTTTGGATGGGCTGAGGAAAGCGTCCTGAACCTCCCCATTGGAGATGTTCTGCTCGGGTGGCATCTGGGGGTCCGTGCAGAGAGCGGGGTTTGAAATGTCCTCTGTTGGAGAAGCTTCTCCAATCCTCTCCCCCTCTGGGGTGTTGCTGCTCCCAGCTTCCCGGAGCTGGGGTGCGCTGAGCGCCTCACTGTTCCCAGATTCCTGGGGCTGGGGTACACTGGCCTCTTCGGGTTGTGGGCAAAGTTGGGGTGTGCTGGTCTCCTCATTGTCTCCAATGTTCTGGAGCTCGGGTGTCTCGTCCTCCAACTCCCTAGTGTTTTGCCGCTTCTTCTGTAGATGCCGCCCTTTCCCTTCTTCGTCCGAAGAGCTGCTGCTCTTGTCATCCGTGTCGGATGGGAGACGCCTCTTGCCACTTGTCTGGGAAGTGGCTTGGTCCCTTCTTAGCCCCTTCTTCCTTTTGGCTCTCTTCACCAGCTGTCACTCCCCCTGCTGCTTTCCCACTGCTGCCTCCTCCTCCTCCATTGATTCGCTCTCCTGAGGAGTGGGAGGTTCAGGGGGCAGTGCTGTTGATTGGCCGTCTGTTGCCCCAATCTTTTCCTCCACCTTGTCTCTCTGTGTGTCCTCCTTTGTCCCGTTGTTCTCCCTGGGGGCCTTGGTGGTTGGAGTGACACGAGGCATTTCCTCTGCTTCCCCCTCGTTGGCTTTGGCTGCCTGTGTATAAGTGAGGCAGCGTTTGGGGCAGGTCCTGTAGAGGTGACCTGCCTCACCACACAGGTTGCAGCACTTAGTCTGTTTGCAGTCCTTTGTCTGGTGCCCTTCCTGTTTGCAGTTCTTGCAGATGGCGGAGCTGCAGTTGGCCGCCACATGACCAGACTTGCAGCATGAGCGACAAAGTTTGTGTTGCCCAGCGTAGACAAGGTAGTCACGGCTTCCCCCGATAACGAATCTGGAAGGAGGGTGGAAAACGGCTCCCTTACCGTCGGTCTTGAGCGTGACCTTAACCTGGCGTTTACATGTCCAGATCCCCAAATCATCTCTAACCGCGGTGCAGCTCCCAACCTTATCGAAGTACCTGGTAAGGAACGTGAGCACGTCAGCGACAGGGACGTGGGGGTTGTACAGATGCACCGTCGCAACCCGTTCTCGTTGCAACGGCAGAGCAAAGAGCGGCTCCGCCATCAGGATCTTCATTTCTGGCAGGTCTTTCTTTTCCTCAAACACCTTCAGGAGTTTGACGCAAGCTGCCACTTGCTTGAAAGTCACATCAAAAAATCCAGCGCTGGGGAAATCCTGTAGGCAGTAGATCTCCGCAGCCTTGAAACCACACAGCTTGAATAGGATCCTCTTGGTGAAGAAGGTCCCATCCATTCCTGTTCCTTGCTCGCTGCCTTTCGCCATGACTCGGATGGTGTTAGGTACCCCATGGTAAGGAGTTCGACTGGTTATAGCCATTGCTCTTTCCCTGGCAGAAACGCGATGAAGGTCTTTTTTTTGCAAAAATATACTTTTATCATAAATCTTCAAAAACATTTCGAACCATTTCAAAATCACCATTACAAAAATACAATCAGGTTCAACTTTTACAGCATGAATCACAAGGTGTATCAGTACAGATAATGAATATTACAATCATTGGCAGACATTCATTTTGAGCTGTACAGCCCGAGGGGTCTATACAGTTCGCAGTCCCTCAGTGCCCTGTGGCTGAAAGGTCTTAGACAGCGACCGTTCCCCATTGAGTCTTTGTGGCGGCTGCCCCAAGCTTTACTGTGTCCCTCAGCACGTAGTCCTGGACCTTGGAATGTGCCAGTCTGCAACACTCGGTCAGGGACAACTCTTTGCACTGGAAAACCAACAAGTTTCGGGCAGACCAAAGAACGTCTTTCACCGAGTTGATGATCCTCCAGCTGCAGTTGATGTTTGTCTCGGTGTGTGTCCCTGGGAACAGCCCGTAGAGCACAGAGTCCTGTGTCACAGAACTGCTCGGGATGAACCTCAACAGAAACCACTGCATCTCTCTCCAGACCTTCTTTGCAAAGACACAATCCACAAGGAGGTGAACAACAGTCTCTTCCCCACCACAGCCACCTCGAGGGCAACGTGCAGAGGGGGTGAGACTCCTGGTGTGTAGGAAGGATCTGACAGGGAGGGCCTTTCTCACCGCCAGCCAAGCTACATCTTGGTGCTTGCTGGAAAGTTCTGGCGATGAGGCATTCTGCTAAATGACTTTGTCAGTCTGCTCGGGGAACCATCCCACAGGATCCACCCTCTCTTTTTCCCTCAGGGCCTTTAAGACGTTACGTCCCGACCACTGCCTGATGGACTTGTGGTCAAAGGTGTTTCTCTGCATAAATTTTCCCACCAGGGACAGGTGGTACGGCACGGTCCAACTACTTGGAGCGTTCCACGGCAGCGTGACCAGACCCATCCTTCACAACACCGGGGACAGGTAGAACCTCAGCACGTAGAGATACTTGGTGTTTATGTACCGAGGGTCTACGCATAGCTTGATGCAGCCACACACAAAGATGGCCATCAGTATGAGGGTGATGTTGGGCATGTTTTTTGCCACTTTATCTAGAGGCTTGTACATCGCATCCCTGCGAACATGATCCATTTTCGACCTCCAGATAAAGCGGAAGTTTGCTCGGGTGATCGCCATCGCGCAGGAGTCTGGAATGGGCCAGACCTGCGCCACGTACAGCAACAGTGAGAGTGCCTCACACCTGATGACCAGGTTCTTACCCGCAATGGAGAGGGAGCATCGCTCCCACATGCCCAGTTTCCTTTTCACCATAGACACTCACTCCTTCCAGTTTCTAACACATGTCCTGGTCCCTCCGAACCATATCCCCAGCACCTTCAGGCCGTCAGCCCTGACAGTGAAGGGGACAAAGGATCGGTCAGCCCAGTTCCCAAAGAACATGGCCTCGCTCTTTCCTTGATTTACGTTGGCTCCCGAGGCCAGTTCGAACTGGTCGCAGATGTGGATCAGTCTGCGCACCGACAGCGGATCCGAGCAGAAGATGGCGACATCGTCCATGTACAGGGAGACTTTGATCTGAGTGACTTCACTGCCTGGGATCTTCACTCCTCTTATGCCCAGATCCTTCCAGATGGACTCAGCAAAGGGTTCTATGCAACACACAAACAGGACAGGGGAGAGAGGGCAGCCTTGCCTGACTCCAGATTTAATAGGAAAGCTTTCTGATTCCCACCCATTGATTGAGACTGCGCTACTGATGTTAGTGTAGAGCAGTTGGATCCAATTGTGAATTCCCTCCCCAAACCCCATTTTGGAGAGTACATCCACCATGTAGGTGTGCGATATTCTGTCAAAGGCCTTCTCCTGATCCAGGCTGATGAGGCAGGTGTCCACACCCCTGTCCTGTACATAGGCAATCGTATCCCTGAGCAGCGCGAGGCTGTCAGAGATCTTCCTGCCCGGCACAGTGCAGGTCTGGTCAGGGTGGATCACCAACTCCAGAGCGGATTTGACCCGATTGGCGATGACCTTGGACAGAATCTTATTATCCACATTCAACAGTGAAATGGGTCGCCAATTTCTAATTTCCTCCCTTTCCGCCATGTGCTTGTAGATGAGGGTGATAATGCCTTTCCTCATGGATTCTGACATACTGCTGGCCAGGAGCATACTCTCGTACACTTCTAGCAGGTCTGGGCCGATCCAGTCCCACAGAGCCGAATACAACTCCGCCGGCAAGCCGTCGCTTCCGGGAGTTTTACTCTTCTCGAAGGACTCAAGGGCCTCAGTCAGTTCGTCAGGAGTTAGCGTTTGTCCAGACTCTCCCGTGTACTCTCGTCTAAGACCTCCGTGATAGAGGTCAGGAAGGACTGGGAGGCCGTGCTGTCTGTGTTAGATTCCCCCGTAAGAGGGAACATCCCCTCAGCATCTCACCTGTCAAGGTGGCTCAGAATCTTATGGGCCACAATTATACACTGATCCAGCAGCCGTGCGCCCGACTCGATTGGATGTGAAATCGCGCGAGACGACATCAGCCGAGCATCCCAACCATCATCGGGCGATATTTCAGTCAGCCGGCACCCACGGGTGTCTGAGCCCTACCTGCCGTCTATTCAGAGGCCAGTTAAAGCAATTAAAAAGGCAAAAGACCAAGATTTCAAATTGCCCATGCGATTTCACACTCATCACACATGAAAAATGGGTGGGCAGGCAGCCAATAATTTGCAAAACCTCATCCCAAGGGCAGGATAAAAAGGGTCAGCAGCATTGCCAGTGTGAGGGTCTTGGGAGCTTGTTTGCTTCTGGTGACTTATTGGTACTTGTCAGCTTCATCTCTGTTCGAGGCTTCATTCTTAGCATTTCCAGGCTTCATTTCAGGAGTCATTGGTGCCTCCAAGGCCCGAGAGGATTCAGACCATGTGGACCCTTCCAGGTATCAGACAGCCTTCTGTTACCCTGGGAATGGGGATTGTGGTCTCCGCTGGATGCACCTCCTCTGAGGAGGAAAAGAGGGGCAGAAGGGAGAAGATGCCAGGTTTCCTAATGCAACTTCCAGGGGAGGGACCTGTGGGAGCAGAGGCGCAGGCACAAGGGGTGCAGGGCCACCAGGTAGTTCAAGGCGGAGGGGGCCATAGAAGACACCACTATCCTGCTGCCAGGGTTTACAGGCAGCGATGCAGCTACCTCAATATGTCTGAGGTGCACGGCCAAAGGAGGTTCTGCTTCTCCAGGGAGACAGTGACCCCCATTTGTCAGATGATTGGACCTGAGATCAGCTCCAGCTGTGTGGACACCCCATGCCAGTGGCTCTGAAGTTCACAGTAACCCTCAACTTCTATACCACCAGCTCTTTCCAGGGGTCAGTGGGGGGATCTGTGTGGAGTCTCCCAATCAGCTGTCCACAGTTGTGTCAAGCTGGTAACAGAAGCTCAGCCAGGCTGAGCGAGCCAGACGGTTTGCAGAGATTACTGGGTTCCCCCGTATCCAGGGTACAGTTGACTGCACTCACGTGGCCTTCAAGCGTCAGCCGGGTGCCTTCGTCAACAGGAAGGGATTTCACTCCATGAACGTGCAGATAGTGTGTGACCACAGGATGCTGATTCTACAAGTCTGTGCAAGGTACCCAGGCAGGTCCCAAGACGCCTACATCCTCAGACACTCCCTGGTGCCGAGGCCCTTCAGTGCTCCAGCCCGGCTAGATGGATGGCTGCTGGGTGACAAGGGCTATCTGCTGAAGAGGTGGCTTATGACACATCTCCACCTCCCAAGAACAGAGGCAGAACAACAGGATTCCAGCATTTTCCCAACGATAGGTGTTAGACCACCTGGCCAGTAGTTTCCTGCTTTCTGTCTCCCTCCTTGAATAGGGTGTTATATTAGTGTTTTCCAATCCACTAGGACTTTTCCAAAATCTAGGGAATTTGGGAAGATTACAGGCAGTGCATCTTCTATCTCGGCAGCCACTCCTTTTAAGATCCTAGGTTGCAGGCCATCAATTCCAGTGGACTTGTCAGCCTCCAGTCCCGTTAGTTTTCCTAGTACACTTTCTGTAGCATGATCACGGTTGTTTATGTTCCTCCTCCCTTTGGGGCCTTAATTTTCTCACTATTATTGCGATGCTTTTAATTTCTTCTACAGTGAATACAGATAGAAAATACTTGTTCAAAGCCTCTGCCACTTCCTTGCTTCTCATTAATTCCCGAGTTTCCTCCCCTGAGGGACCAATGTTTATTTTAGCTACTCTCTTCCTTTTTATGGACTACTAGAAGCATTTACTGTCTTTTTTTATATCCTTTGCTAGTTTATTCTCATATTCTAATTTCTTCATCTTATAGCCAGTTGGCCTGTTTCTGAGCTGTACATTCTATGTAAAACAAATTGGGGTCCACCGACATTAACAGGGGGCCCGGGATAATTTTATAAGTAGCAATTGTTGTCACGGGATGTAGAAGAGCCCACTGACCGAGCTATAAAGGAGACTCGGGAAACCACTCCAATTATGGGGTGCTGATATCTGTGGGGCCAGGAGGGACATTAATTTGTCTTCTGAAAGAAGGTCTGGAGAGAGAGATGCAGTGGTTTTTTTGTCAAGGTTCATCCCGAGCTCTGTGCTCTACAGGCTGCTCCCAGGGACACACACTGAGACAAACATCAACTGCAGCTGGAGGATCATCAACTCGGTGAAACTTGTCGGTTTTCCAGCGCAAAGAGTTGTCCCCGACCGAGTGTTGCAGACTGGCACATTCCAAGGTCCAGGACTACGTGCTGAGGCTAAAGCTTGGGGCAGCCGCTGCAAAGGCTCAATGGGGAAAGGTCGCTGTCTAAGACCTTTCAGCCATAGGGCACCGAGGGGCTGGGAATTGTATAGACCCCCTCGGGCTGTACGACTCACACTGGATGTATATTGTATATATCACGTGTACCACTCTTATATTGAGGCACTTCAGCATGAACATGGTCTTTGGAGAAAAGTTGAATATTATTGCACTTTCCCTAACGTCCAATTTGACACGTTTGGATTGCACTTTTAGATAGTTTATGAATGAAGTATATTTTTGGCAAAAAAAAAATCAATCCACCTCCTGACCCCCTCTGTTCCTCCCCTGCAACATCCCCAGCGCCAGGTCTCTTTCTCTGATCGGCAGTCGGATGGGGAATATTGCTGCAACATGAACTGCCAATTGGTCCAGGTTTCTGGCCGCTGGCATTGGGCGGGCAGGAGAGCTTAGCCAACCCGTGGTCTGCTTGAAATCTCCTCAGTCTGTCCCCAGTAACAACAGAGAGCAGCTTCGGTCGCATGTCGCAGCCCCACCCATGTCCACAGGGAGATTACTTCTGTCCTTCTAGCTCTCGAAACTTTGAACCCCCCCCCCACTCTGCTGCAGCGGGTCTCCCTTCTCCCTCTGGCTATTGCTGGACACTTACTGCTTCTGGGCCGTGAACTGTTGAAGCCACAGGGTGACAGTTTGGAAAAGTTGTCACTTCAAGACATCAACAAGCTTCATTTAAAGTAACATCTTTAATATAGAAAAATGTCTCAAGGTGCCTTTTCAAAATTCATTTATGGGACGTGGGTTTCGCTGGCTGGGCCAGTATTTATCGCCCATCCCTAGTTGCCCTTGAGAAGGTGGAGGTGAGCTCCCTGCTTGAGCCGCTGCAGTCCATGTGGTGTAAGTACACCCACAGTGCTGTTAGGGAGGGAGTTCCAGAATTTTGACCCAGTGACACTGAAGGAACGGTGATATATTTCCAAGTCAGGATGGTGAGTGACTTGGAGGAGAACTTCCAGGTGGTGGTGTTCCCATCTCTCTGCTGCCCTTGTCCTTCTAGGTGGTAGCGGTCATGGGATTGGCAGCTTCCCAGAGGCATCATTGAAATAAAGGCTTGGCTAAGGAGTTGGGTTTTTGGATGAGGTGCAGAGATTGGGGGAGATGACAGGTTTGGAGAGAGAGTGGGGGTTGCCCAGGCAGCTGAAAGCATGGCAGCAAATGATATGTGTGTAAGCGAGCGTGTGTATGCACTTTGCCTCCTTGTGTGGAAGTGTAAGTCTATCTGCGTGTATATGTGTGTCTCCGTACATCTACAGTCAATTTAATTTTATGAAAATAAAATATGAAGACTTTGAATGGAATTGGGTTGTGAAAGTGAGTGGAACATGCCCTGCAGCCCCAGGGCTATGGACCAAGTGCTAGAAAATGGCATTAGTGTAGTCAGGTCTTTGTTGACCTGTGTGGACACAATGGGCTGAATGGCCTCCTTCTGTGCTGTAAACGTCCATGAGTCTCTGACTGCACCTATGCCCCGGGGAATCTATCTGCCCCAAAGAGAGGCGGGCAATCGCTTTCGGAGATGGAGGAGGGAACCTGTGTGCCAGTGTCGGAATATCAGGGTGTGACTGGGGAGCACAGCGTGTGCAATGCCCCACAGGGTATACTGGAGAGTCATGGTCGCTGCTGGGGGCGAGGGTGGTTGGGGGCTGTGCTTGTTCCATTTCTCGTGGGAACTGTCTTCAGAAACTCTCGTAAACGCTATCGTAAGCCTCAGCGTTGGCCCCAGCTTCCTGTGAATAAATAAAAACAATCCTCAGTACCCTGCCTTTGCAAACAGGGAGGGGAGAGAAACAATGTTAGTGTTCGATGATCCGGCCAGGATCTCCCTGCGGGTGGCGTCACTCCTAGAGTGGAAGAATCTAGTCGATCCGGAGATCAATTCTGGATCGCTGTGGAGTTAGCTAATCTCAGTGGGTCAGTGAAGCACCCAAAGCCGGCCTCAGTCTCTCTGCACTAGCTGGGAAGAGGCGGCTGGGAAACCAGCCCAGCCTCCCTTTACTCTGTCCCAAGTGTAGACAGTTTGATCCTTACAGAACCAATGGGACTTTTCCCACGTCCCACACCAGCTGCCTCTCGCACCTCTGAGCCATAATCCAATCAGTCCGTCTATGAGACCACCCAGACAGACACATTCACAGGACAGTGAGACCACCAAGACAGACACATCCACTAGACAGTGAGACCACCAAGACAGACACATCCACTGGACAGTGAGACCACCCAGACAGACACATCCACTGGACAGTGAGACCACCCAGACAGACACATTCACTGGACAGTGAGACCACCCAGACAGACACATCCACTGGACAGTGAGACCACCCAGACAGACACATCCACTGGACAGTGAGACCACCCAGACAGACACATTCACTGGACAGTGAGACCACCCAGACAGACACATTCACTGGACACTAGACCACCCAGACAGACACATTCATGGGACAGTGAGATCACCCAGACAGATACATTCATGGGACAGTGGGATCACCCAGACAGACACATCCAATGGACAGTGAGACCATCCAGACAGACACAGTCACTGGACAGTGAGACCACCCAGACAGACACATTCACAGGACAGCGAGACCACCCAGACAGACACATTCACAGGACAGTGAGGCCACCCAGACAGACACTTCCACCGGACAGAGACCACCCAGACAGACACATCCACCAGGCAGTGAGACCACCCAGACAGACACATTCACTGGACAGAGACCACCCAGACAGACACATTCACAGGACAGTGAGACCACCCAGACAGACACATCCACTGGACAGTGAGACCACCCAGACAGACACATCCACTGGACACTAGACTACCCAGACAGACACATTCATGGGACAGTGAGATCACCCAGACAGATACATTCATGGGACAGTGGGATCACCCAGACAGACACAGCCAATGGACAGTGAGACCATCCAGACAGACACAGTCACTGGACAGTGATACCACCCAGACAGACACATTCACTGGACAGTGAGACCACCCAGACAGACACATTCACTGGACAGTGAAACCACCCAGACAGACACATCCACTAGACAGTGAGACCACCCAGACAAACACATTCACTGGACAGTGAGACCACCTAGACAAACACATTCACTGGACAGTGAGACCATCCAGACAGACACATTCACAGGACAGTGAGACCACCCAAACAGACACATTCACAAGACAGTGAGACCGCCCAGACAGACACATCCACTGGACAGTGAGACCACACAGACAGAAACATTCATTGGACAGTGAGACCACCTAGACAGACACATCCACTGGACAGTGAGACCACCCAGACAGACACATTCACTGGACTGTGAGACCATCCAGACAGACACATTCACGGGACAGTGAGACCACTCAAACAGACACATTCACAAGACAGTGAGACCGCCCAGACAGACACATCCACTGGACAGTGAGACCACCCAGACAGTCACATCCACTGGACAGTGAGACCACCCAGACAGACACATCCACTGGACAGTGAGACCACCCAGACAGACACATTCACAAGACAGTGAGACCACCCAGACAGACACATCCACTGGACAGTGAGACCACACAGACAGAAACATTCACTGGACAGTGAGACCACCTAGACAGACACATCCACTGGACAGTGAGACCACCCAGACAGACACATTCACTGGACAGTGAGACCATCCAGACAGACACATTCACGGGACAGTGAGACCACCCAGACAGACACATTCACAAGACAGTGAGACCGCCCAGACAGACACATCCACTGGACAGTGAGACCATCCAGACAGACACATCCACTGGACAGTGAGACTGCCCAGACAGACACATCCACTGGACAGTGAGACCATCCAGACAAACACATCCATTGGACAGTGAGACCGCCCAGACAGACACGTCCACCAGGCAGTGAGACCACCTAGACAGACACATTCACCTACTAGGGATGGTCAATAAATGCTGGTCTTGCCAATGACACCATTATCCTGAGAGCGATAAGAAATGACTGGAACAAGGTTTAAAAGCCTGGTATTACAGAATATGAATATTGTGGTGAAGGGAGACATGTTGCTGAAGATTTTCATCTTGTACTCATTAGGACAAATGCAAGATTGCCAAATTTCAAACAATCACAATAATTTATTGTACAGGAGAAAAAACTGCTGATTGGTTAGCAAGTTATCTTTGAAGTGTTGCCTTGGAGAAAGCAATAGGAAACTACCAGCTCCCCACACTCCAATGTAATTCCACAAAGGTGCAAGGCTTGAACACACTCCTTTTATTTGTGGAGAACAGGTCCCCAGATAAGAGGATAACCAGGTAATCGCATAATGTGGCTCATTTATACCTGCTCAAAGTGATCTATTCATACACGGGGGCCTGTTTTCTGCAAACAAAAGCAACCTGAATCTTTTCTTAAACTATCCGGTTGCTTGGGGAGCCTATAGCCCATTGCTTTCCCTATGTCAACGCCTCAGCCAATCAGAGTTGACTTGTCAACATAGCAGCACCCTTTACTCCTGTAGTATAAATTATGGTGATTGTTTGAAATTTGGCATTCTTGTGTTTGTCCCGGTGAACTCAAGGTGAAAGTTTTCAGCAACATGTCCCTCCTTTCAGCAAGGTTTAAGGTTCAAAAGGTTAGACGCACCACTGGTGATTTATTTTTTCCGGCATGATCGTGGGTGTTGGTTCTCTCACTGTCAAGGGTGCAGTAAACGGATTTCTGGTGAGCTTGAAGAGCCTGCAGAAAGAGAAGACGTTCTGTGATTTCACATTTCTACACAACCTTTTCACATTTCTACACATTTCTACACAATTTCTACAAAACCTGGCACCAGAGGAGCCACATAACACAGCTTAATCCTGACATCAATGGAACTCCACGGTAAAGTCTCCGGTGGAGTCCGGTGTCACTCCCTCACTCTGGTGCTGGGATTGAGTGAGTGAGCCCCTCCAGCAGTAGTCAGGCAGTGACATGTTGTTGGAATAAAGTCCAAAGCCAGCACCCTCAGTGTGATAGAAGGGAGATGTGGGTTGTGAAAAGGGATCAACGAGCCAGTAAAAATTAGCAACAAGCAGAAGCTTGAATTCACAGAGAAGGGTGTGCAGTCTGCAGAGGGTCCAGGGTCAAAATAGCTGGCCCCAAGAAGTAGGAACTGGACAAAGACTTGAATTCTTACCGGTTGCAAATGCGCTGGCTGCTGCCTTGTGACTGTGCAGAACTGAGGATGTTGGGTTCGATTCCAAGTCTGTGAGCAGACAGCTCAGAGCAGCCCAGGGGCAGAATGTGGCGCTTGTCAGGCAGACGTGCACCTGACCCGAGTGAGTGTAAAATAACGCCCAATGACCTCAGGCGAGCATCCCAACGTCATCGCACAGTCGCGCAATATTTCAGCCGGCGGGCGAGTGTGGGAGTCAGCAGCGCGCTGGCTGACAACTGATCAGCCTGTTAAGGCCCTTAAACGACTAGTTGTTTGGACTTTTTCGCTGCCGTTCAGTTGTCAGGCAGGTGAAGAGGCCAAGTGGACTCTGCATTTTTGGCGAAACCTCTTCCACAGGCGGGGATGAGGTTCGGACCAGTGATTAAAAAAATAAATAAAGACTTTTTTTTGCGCTCATATTTTACACGTCCCTCCTGTGATAGGGAAGGGTCAGTGCCGTGTTGGCATGGGTCACTTAGCAACAGTGGTTAGGTTGCCCCACCAACCCCCACCCCACTGCCTCCCCCACCAACTCTGAATAGAGTTACTGCATTGAATCGTTTACAGCATGTAGCCTTCGCTGGGTGGGTCAGCATTTATTGCCCATGCCTATTTGCCCCTGAGAGGGCGGTGCTGAGCTGTACCCGCTGCACGTGGTGCACTTACACCCACAGGACTGCTTTGGGGGTGACCTCAAGGATCTGTACCTAGGCACAGTGCTGGAACGCTGAAATATTTCAAAGTCAGGATGCTGACTGACTGGGAGGGGAACCTCAAGGTGGCAGAGCAGCTACCCATCTGCTGCCCCCGGCACTCGATCTGGTAATGTTTCCTTGCTTTGGAGGGCGATGCAGTGTGGGTGGCAAATGTTACAGAGGCAGCATCTGGGCAAGGGGGCCAGCCCTGGCTGCTGGGGGTGAGTGTGCGGCTGCTTCAGGGTCATCATTCACAGGAGCCCTGCGATGTTTCACTCAGGAGGGGGTGGAAGGGCTGCGATGGCGATCCAGGTTAAAGGTGGATTAATCAATGCTCCTCTCTCCTTTTCAGGAGAAGACCACACACGGTAACTCTGAGCGGGTGCGGACTGGCAGAGGGCAGGCACAGTTGGCTATTCTCACCAGATCCGAGCAGGAGGCTCTCGAGCTGGAGAGGTGCCCTGCGCCCGGGGTCAGCTGGTAGCGGTGAGGTTGGGGTGCCAGTGGGGGATAAGAATGCCGTGCACTGAGATCACAATATCTGTCAGTGCAACCGTTCCACTGTTTACTGAATTCAGCTTCCAACATGGGTCTCCCACTGATTACAGAAGGAGGAGCGCATCCTGATCCGGGGGCCGGGCATGAACATTAACAGGGTCAGGACTTCAACGAATCAAATGTCCTTGTTCTTCCTTTCAGCCTCACCCAGTGTCCCAGCTCGGTGCCCATCCATCAATGGTGAGCAGGAAGGTCTGAAGCAACCTCACGTTGGCGCACGAGCTGCCTGTCGTCTCTGTGGGCACCTCTCAGGGCGCTCCGGATGAGGGCAGCAGCTCCTCCGCCCCTCTGCCAGTGACCCTGGCATCCGATGAGACTGCGGTGACTGGGGAGATGCCAGCTGTGGAACTGGCAACACCCTCCCAGGCGGGGCCAGCACAGGCTCCACAGGCCAGAGGGCGTCCGCCAAGATCATCGAGGGCAACAGAGTGAGCAGGCTGTCTCAAATGCCAGTGCCAGCAAGAGGGGAGCACCCAGACGTAGCACCCAAAAACGTAAGCACATTAGACACACCACGAGCTTCTCATTGGTGGTTTTCTGTTGCCCCGCTGTTAGTTGATTATTAGTCGGTTTGCAGCTGAACACCTGTGGATGAAGTTTCTTTTCTGTTTTGTTTTATGAAAACATTAAATGCTTTAACTGTGAACAAGGCTCAGGGTGATTCTTCACTTCTGCAGCTGGACAGGAACCCATGATGTTATGAGTGGCCAGTTTGTCATTGAGCTTTACTGACAAGGACATAGTTAATGTTCCTAACCAGGCAGATGGGGCTCTCAGGGTATCGAGTATGGAGCCTGCAGCCCAGGCGTGTGTTGAAGGTCCATGTTTGGTGGGCTAGCTGAAGGTTTGTTGGATCAAAGCCTCCCGAGTGTCCCTGCCTCCCTGGAGGTTGCCTTGGTCAGTGTCTACCCCCTCAGCGTTCTCCTGAGTGTGCTCATCCTTGGACTCATCGTGTGCATGTCTTCATCATCCGCTGCGTTCCCCCCTTTCCAGTGCCAGATTGTGGAGAGCGCAGCATAGCAACCACTACCAGCGGCACACGATCTGGGGGGTACTGGAGTGAGACCCCGAACCGTCCAGGCATTGGAAGTACATCTTGAGAAGACCGATGGTTCTTTCTACCACCACCCTTGTGGTGGTGTGGCTCCTATTGTACCGCGTAAGGGTGATTACAAACTGCTGAATTTCTACTTATTCAATGATATTCTCAACCATCAGCAATCATAAGGCCATAAGCCTTAGGAACAGAAGGAGGCCATTCAGCTCATCAAGTCTGCTCCACCATTCAATGAGGTCATGGCTGATCTGATAATCCTCAAATCCATTTTCTTGTCTTTTCCCCGTAACCCTTGAGTCCCTCGCTGATTAAAAATCTGTCTGTCTCAGCCTTGAATATACTTAACGACCCAGTCTCTACAGCCCTCTACGGTAAAGAATTCCACAGATTAACTAGCTGCTGAGAGAAGAAATTCCTCCTCATCTCCGTCTCAAATGGGTGACCCTTTACTCTGAGATTATGCCCTCTGGTCCTAGACCCTCCCACAAGGGAAAACAACCTCTCAGCAAATACCCTGTCAAGTCCCCTAAGAATCTTATATGTTTCAATAAGATTGCCTCTCATTCTTCTAAACTCCATTGAGTACAGGCCCAACCTCTCCTCATAAGAAAATCCCTCCATACCCGGGATCAACATAGTGAACCTTCTCTGGACTGCCTCCAATGCCAGTATGTCTTTCCTTAGATAAGGGGACCAAAACTGTTCACAGTATTATAGGTGTGGTCTAACTAGTGCCTTGTATAGTTTTAGCAAGACTTCCCTATTTTTATATTCCATTCCCTGTGAAATAAAGACCAACATTCCACTTGCCTTCCCTATTCCCTGTTGAACTTGGATTCTAGCTTTTTGGGATTCATGCATGGGGACTCCCAAATCCCTCTGTGCTGCAGCTTTCTGTAGTCTTTCTCCATTTAAATAATATTCAGCTCCTCTATTCTTCCTGCTAAAGTGCACAATCTCATTATGTTGCATCTGCCAAATTTTTGCCCACTCACTTAACCTGTCTGTATCCCTCTGTAGACTCTGTGTCATCCTCACCACTTGCCTTCCCACCTGCGTTTGTGTTATCCATGAACTTGGCAATAGTACATTCACTTCTCTTATCTAAGTCATTATTATAAATTGTAAATAATTGTGGCCCCAGCACTGAACCCTGTGGCACTCCAGGTTGCCATCCTGAAAGTGCCCCCCTTTCCCAACTCTCTGTCTTCTATTGGTTAGCCAATCCTCTATCCAAGCTAATATACTACCCCCAACACCATGGGCTCTTATTAAGTAGTCTTATGTGCGGTACCTTATCAAACACCTTTTGGAAATGCAAATATATTACATCTACTGGTTCCCCTGTATCTATCCTGTTTGTTACCCACTCAAAGAATTCTAATAAATTTGTTGGGTATGATTTCCCCTTCATGAAACCATGCTGACTCTGTTTGATTATATTATATATTTCCAAATGCTCTGCTATTACATCCTTCATAATAGAGTCTAACGTTTTCCCAATGACAGATGTTAAGCTAACTGGCCTATAGTTACCTGTTTTTGTCTCCCTCCCTTTTTAAATAAGGGCATTATATTGGCAGTTTTCCAATCTTCTGGGACTTTTCCAGAATCTAAGGATTTTTGGAAGATTACTACCAGTGCATCCACTATTTCTGTAGCTACTTCCTTTAACATCCTAGGATGCAACCCATCAGGTCCAGGGGATTTATCAGCCTTTAGCCCATCAGTTTCCCTAGTACTTTTTTTCTAGTGATAGTTATTGTATTTATTTCTTTCCCCCCTTTTGTCCCTTGATTAATTAGTATTTTTGGAATGCTATTAGTGTCTTCTACCGTGAAGACTGATGCAAAGTATTTATTTAACTCCTCTGCCATTTCCTGGTTCCCCACTGTTATTTCCCCAGCCTCATCCTCTAAGGGGCCTATGTTCACTTTGGCCTCTCTCTTCCTTTTTATATATTTAAAGAAACTCTTACTGTCCATTTTTACATTACTTGCTAGTTTACCCTCAAAGTTTATTTTCTCCCTCTTTATTATTTTGTTGGTGATCTTTTGTTGGTTTTTAAGACTTTCCAAATTCTCGGGCTTATAACTAACCTTTGACACATTGTATATTTTTCTTTCAATTTGATACTATCCTTAACTTCCTTGGTTAACCATGGTTGGTTTATCCCCTTCCTAGAATCCTTCTTCCTCACTGGGATATATCTTTGTTGTGAGTCAAGAACTATTTTCTTAAACGTCTGCCATTGTTCATCAACCTTCTCTGTAAATACTGACACACCCCAAGGAACCCTCTGTAAATACCGACACACTCGCAAGGACCCTGTGTAAATACTGACACACTCCCAAGGACCCTGTGTAAATACCGACACACTCCCAGGACCCTGTGTAAATACTGACACACTCCCAATGACCCTGTGTAAATACTGACACACTCCCAAGGACCCTGTGCAAATACTGACACACTCCCAGGACCCTGTGTAAATACCGACACACTCCCAGGACCCTGTGTAAATACTGACACACTCCCAATGACCCTGTGTAAATACTGACACACTCCCAATGACCTTGTGCAAATACTGACACACTCCCAATGACCCTGTGTAAATACCGACAAACTCCCAGGGACCCTGTGTAAATACTGACACACTCCCAGGGACCCTGTGTAAATACTGACACACTCCCAATGACCCTGTGTAAATACTGACACACTCCCAAGGACCCTGTGCAAATACTGACACACTCCCAAGGACCCTGTGTAAATACTGACACACTCTCAGGACCCTGTGTAAATACTGACACACTCCCAATGACCCTGTGTAAATACTGACACACTCCCAAGGACCCTGTGCAAATACTGACACACTCCCAGGACCCTGTGTAAATACTGACACACTCTCAGGACCCTGTGTAAATGAGCTGGAAATGGACCACTAGATCCAAGGTCAGTGACACTGACGCTGGGATTTACGGCGTTGGCTGAGTTCAGTGGCCTGAGTGGACAATGTGGTGAGAAGGCCAGAAATCAGTTTCACCATGTCATGAAAGCAGTTTGTGATTGTCTGCTCTGCCTCTTAATTGTGGTTGTGTTTCCTGCCACTGGATGTCGCTGAGCCTCACTGTAAAACATCTGCAGTAAAAGGCCAGCCCTCCGGACTCATCCCCCACCGGCCCCCCCTCCTCCCCCCCCCCCACCACCTCCCACTGGACTGTCCGCCCGACCTGTGGGGAAACAAGCCAACGCGTTTCACAACAAAGCATGAGTGAAAGGCACCCGGCAGGCTGCACTTCACCCTGGACTTCAAGTCAGCCCTCGCAGACATCAGTGCCAGGCTTCACAGACCTAGCACCACATGACGGGCAAGTCTCTGCCCACCAGATCAGCCATATGTGGGTGGCTTCTCAATGGCTGCTGGGCTAGGGCTTGCTTGGGGAAGGGGGAGAAGGGGCCTCAGGCAAGGGAAGACGCTGCTGGATGAAGGTTGTACTGGGGAAGGGGGTATCCCGGGGTGTGTGTGTGTGTGTGTGTGTGTGTGTGTGTGTGTGTGTGTGTGTGTGTGTGTGTGTGTGTGTGTGTGTGTGTGTGTGTGTGTGTGTGTGTGTGTGTGTGTGTGTGTGTGTGTGTGTGTGTGTGTATGTGTGTGTGTGTGTGTGTGTGTGTGTGTGTGTGTGTGTGGCACATGTTGATCTGTGCAAGTGGCCTCAAGAGGGTGAGGGCTGAGGAGGCAGTCTCCAGAGGAGATGAGGCCAGGTGGAGATGTGAGGGTGTTTGAGAGAGAGTGAGTGGTGATGTCCCTTGAGCTGGCAGTGAGTGAGATGCCAGTGAATGTGTGATGGGCTTGTGAGTGTGAGAGTTTAGAGCGATGAGATGGTTGCCTTACCCTGGCAGTATGGATGAGATCATTCACCCTCAATCTGCACTGGATGGCCGACCTCTCCTGTGCAGCGTTGGCACCGACCACCACTGCCACCGTCTCCCAAGACACAATGGTGATGAAAATGTTGTTTTACCTGCCCTCTACCACACTTAGTGCAAATCTGGGACAATTCTGCCCTGAGTCTAAAACATGGATAAACCTCTGTTACTCTAAAAATTATACACTCCTAGCTTCTGTTACTCTTTATATAACGCACTACATAACACAATGCCCTTTACGCACTCTCCAAATAACACATTCCTCTTTAAGGAGGAGATTTTTCTGGTAGGGGTTAGATACCAACCGAGGCAAAATGTTGCCGAACCACAGGCTGAGCTTATTGGGTGATGACGGAGATATTGAATCTGATGGACAAAATAATGTATGTCAGGTTATGCTGAAGCTTTATAAAGATTTGGTTGGGCCACAATTGTGTCCGGTTCTGGCGACCATAGTTTAGAGAGGATGTGAGAGTCCTTCAGATGGCGAAGGGAAGGTTCAGTAGAACGGTTTCAGGGACTGGGGTGTTTTAGCTACGAGGTTGGGTTGGGGAAGCTGGGGTTGTTCCCCGTGGAGAAAAGCAGGTCGAGGGGAGATTTGACAGAGGCGGACAAGATAATAACAGGTTTGGATAAGATAGAGGAAGGGAAGCTGCATCTATCAGTTGATGGTCCAAGGATTAGGGGGACAGATTCCAGGTTTCGGGTAAGAGGCGACAGGGACAGAAGGACATTTTTACACAGCCCGTGCTAATGGCCTGGAACTCGCTGCCTATGAGTGTGGGTGGGAACTGAGACAGTCAGTGATTTCAAAAGGGGGGAATTGGATGGGAACTTGGAGGGAATGAACTTGCAGGGCTACAGGGATACAGCAGGGAATTGAGACTGACTGGATTGCTCTGCTGGGGAGCCAGCAATGATTCAATGGGCAGGATTTTACTGTTGTCGAGCGGGAGATGGGGCCTGATCGCCGACGCGGGATGATGTCAGGCAGAACGCCCGATGTCACCCCGCCCCAGTGAAATGTTCAGGAAGGCGGGGTCGCAGCCAAATCAGCTGCAGGCTCGCCGACCTGTCACTGGCCAATAGAGGCCATTGACAGGATCATTTAACCAATTGAAGGACCTGCCTGTCCAACCTAAAGGTTTAGTGCTTTGGCCAGGAACCACAGCGGCAAATAGAGAAAACATGAAACAGCATCCACCGGCGGGACGAGGTTTCATGCAGGGTTTTAAAAATTTTAATAAAGTTATTCTGTAAATTATGAACATGTCCCATCTCATGTGACATTGTCACACGATGGGGACATGCAAGGGATTTTTTTTCTCTATTTTTAATATTTTTCAAAGTCCAGGCGATCTCCCTGAGGCTGCACTTAGCCTCAGGGAGATGGGCGCACTTCCGTGTGCCTGTGTGAAAGATGGCACCCTCGATTTTAAGGGAACCCCCCCCCCCCCCCACCCACTCAAACAGGAACCACATAGCCGTTCCTGCTGGATGTCACACTGCGCGGGCCTAAATTGACCCGCCCACGTAAAATGGTGGGGCAACTGGTGGCGATCAGGTCCACACCCACCCACCATTGGGTCAGCTCCACCAGCCCAATGAGTCAACAGGCCCCCTTCTGTGCTGCCATGCATCGATGACTATCAATTATACTATAACAGACTCCGTGCCTGTCACTCCCTGTGTAACACGTTCCTTGCATCTGTCACTCCCTGGGTAACACACTCCCTGCCTCTGTCACTCCCTGTGTAACACACTCCGTGCCTGTCACTCCCTTTGTAAAACAATACGTGTCACTGTCACTTCCTGTGTAACACACTCCGTGTCTCCGTCACACCCTGTGTAACACAGTTTGTGTCTCTGTCACTCCCTGTGTAACACACTCCGTGTCTCTGTCATTCCCTGTGTAACACACTCTGTGCCTCTGTCACTCCCTGTGTAACACACTTTGTGTCTCTGTCACTCCCTGTGTAACACACTCCGTGTCTCTGTTACCCCCTGTGTAAAACACTCCATGCCTGTCACTCCCTGTGTAACACACTCCGTGGCTCCATCACTCCCTGTGCAACACACTCCGTGTCTCTGTCACTCCCTGTGCAACACACTCCGTGTCTCTGTTACTCCCTGTGTAACACACTCTGTGCCTCTGTTACTCCCTGTGTAACACACTCCATGTCCACTGTCACTCACTGTGTAACACACTCCGTATCTCTGTCACTCCCTGTGTAACACACTCGGTCTCTCTGTCACTCCCTGTGTAACACACTCCGTATCTCTGTCACTCCCTGTGTAACACACTCTGTGCCTCTGTCACTCCCTGTGTAACACACTCCGTGCCTCTGTCACTCCCTGTGTAACACACTCCGTGTCTCTGTTACTGCCTGTGTGACACACTCTGTGTCTTTATTACTCCCTGTGTAACACACTCCGTGTCTCTGTTACTCCCTGTGTAACACACTCTGTGTCTTTGTTACTCCCTGTGTAACAAACTCCGTATCTCTGTTACTCCCTGTGCAACACACTCCGTGTCTCTGTCACTCTGTGTAACACACTCTGTGCCTCTGTCACTCCCTGTGTAACACACTCCGTGTCTCTGTCACTCCCTGTGTAACACACTCCGTGTCTCTGTCACTCCGTGTAACACACTCTGTGTCTCTGTCACTCCCTGTGTAACACACTCCGTGTCTCTGTTACTCCCTGTGTAACACACTCCGTGTCTCTGTCACTCTGTGTAACACACTCTGTGCCTCTGTCACTCACTGTGTAACACACTCCGTGTCTCTGTCACTCCCTGTGTAACACACTCCGTGTCTCTGTCACTCCGTGTAACACGCTCTGTGTCTCTGTCACTCCCTGTGTAACACACTCCGTGTCTCTGTCACTCCCTGTGTAACACACTCCGTGCCTGTCACTCCCTTTGTAACACACTCGGTGTCTCAGTTACTCCCTGTGTAACACACTCTGTGTCTCTGTCACTCCCTGTGTAACACACTCCGTGTCTCTGTTACTCCCTGTGTAACACACTCCGTGTCTCTGTTACTCCCTGTGTAACTCACTCTGTGCCTCCGTTACTCCCTGTGTAACACACTCTGTGTCTCTGTTACTCCCTGTGTAACACACTCTGTGTCTCTGTTACTCCCTGTGGAACAAACTCTGTGCCTCTGTTACTCCCTGTGTAACACACTCTGTGTCTTTGTTACTCCCTGTGTAACACACTCCGTGTCTCTGTCACTCCGTGTAACACACTCTGTGTCTCTGCCACTCCCTGTGTAACACACTCCGTGTCTCTGTCACTCCCTGTGTAACACACTCCGTGCCTGTCACTCCCTTTGTAACACACTCCGTGTCTCATTTACTCCCTGTGTAACACACTCTGTGTCTCTGTCACTCCCTGTGTAACACACTCTGTGTCTCTGTTACTCCCTGTGTAACACACTCTGTGCCTCCGTTACTCCCTGTGTAACACACTCTGTGTCTCTGTTACTCCCTGTGTAACACACTCTGTGTCTCTGTTACTCCCTGTGGAACAAACTCTGTGCCTCTGTTACTCCCTGTGTAACACACTCTGTGTCTCTGTTACTCCCTGTGTAACACACTCTGTGTCTCTGTTACTCCCTGTGTAACACACTCCATGTCTCTGTTACTCCCTGTGTACCACATTCTGTGACTCTGTCACCCCCTGTGTAACACACTCTGTGCCTCTGTCACTCCCTGTGTAACACACTCCGTGCCTGTCACTCCCTGTGTAACACACTCCGTGTCTCTCTTACTGCCTGTGTAACACACTCTGTGTCTTTGTTACTCCCTGTGTAACACACTCTGTGTCTCTGTCACTCATTGTGTAAAACACTCCGTGCCTCTGTCACTCCCTGTGTAACACACTCCGTGTCTCTGTCACTCCCTGTGTAACACACTCCATGTCTCTGTCACTCCCTGTGTAACACACTCCGTGCCTGTCACTCCCTGTGTAACACACTCCGTGTCTCTGTTACTCCCTGTCTAACAGACTCCGTGCCTCTGTTACTCCCTGTGTAACACACTCCCTGTCTCTGTTACTCCCTGTGTAACACAATCCGTGTCTCTGTCACTCGCTGTGTTACACACTCAGTATCTCTATCACTCCCGGTGTAACACACTCGGTCTCTCTGTCACTCCCTGTGTAAGACACTCCGTGTCTCTGTTACTCCCTGTGTAACACACTCTGTGTCTCTGTTACTCCCTGTGGAAAACACTCTGTGCCTCTGTCACTCCCTGTGTAAGACACTCCTTGTCCTATTACTCCCTGTGTAACACACGCTGTGCCTCTGTTACTCCCTGTGTAACACACTCTGTGTCTCTGTTACTCCCTGTGTAACACACTCTGTGTCTCTGTTACTCCCTGTGGAACACACTCTGTGCCTCTGTTACTCCCTGTGTAACACACTCTGTGTCTCTGTTACTCCATGAGTAACACACTCTGTGTCTCTGTTTCTCCCTGTGTAACATACTCCATGTCTCTGTTACTCACTGTGTACCACACACTGTGCCTCTGTCACTCCCTGTGTCACACACTCCGTGCCTGTCACTGCCTGTGTAACACACTCTGTGCATCTGTCACTCCCTGAGTAACACACTCCGTGTCTGGGTTACTCCCGGTGTAACACACTCCGTGTCTCTGTCCCTCCCTTTGTAACACACTCCGTGTCTCTGTCACACCCTGTGTAACACACTCTGTGTCTCTGTTACTCCCTGTGTAACACACTCCGAGTCTCTGTTACTCCCTGTGTAACACACTCTGCGTCTTTGTTACACCCTGTGTAACACACTCCATGCATCAGTCACTCACTGTTTAACACACTCCGTGTCTCTGTCACTCCCTGTGTAACACACAATGTGCCTCTGTCACTCCCTGTGTAACACACTCCGTGTCTCTGTCACTCCCTGTGTAACACACTCCGTGCCTGTCACTCCCTGTGTAACACACTCCGAGTCTCTGTTACTCCCTGTGTAACACACTCCGTGTCTTTGTTACTCCCTGTGTAACACACTCCGTGTCTCTGTTACTCCCTGTGTAACACACTCCGTGTCACTGTTACTCCCTGTGCAACACACTCAGTATCTCTGTCACTCCCTGTGTAACACACTCGGTCTCTCTGTCACTCCCTGTGTAACACACTCCGTGTCTCTGTTACTCCCTGTGTAACACACTCCGTGTCTCTGTTACTCCCTGTGTAACACACTCCGTGTCTCTGTTACTCCCTGTCTAACACACTCCGTGTCTCTGTCACTCCCTGTGTAACACACTCTGTTCCTCTGTCACTCCCTGTGTAAAACTCTCTGTGTCTCTGTTAATCCCTGTGTAACACACTCCGTGCATCTGTCACTCCCTGTGTAACACACTCTGTGCCTGTCACTCCCTGTGTAACACACTCCGTGTCTCTGTTGCTCCCTGTGTAACACATTCCATGTCTCTGTTACTCCCTGTGTACCACATTCTGCGCCTCTGTCACTCCCTGTGTAACACACTCCGTGTCTCTGTTACTCCCTGTGTAACACACTCCGTGTCTTCTGTCACTCCCTGTGTAACACACTCAGTCTCTCTGTCACTCCCTGTGTAACACACTCCATGTCTCTGTCACTCCCGATGTAACACACTCGGTCTCTCTGTCACTCCCTGTGTAACACACTCCGTGTCTCTGTCACTCACTGTGTAACACACTCCGTGTCTCTGTCACTCACTGTGTAACACACTCCGTGTCTCTGTCACTCCCTGTGTAACACACTCCGTGTCTCTGTCACTCCCTGTGTAACACACTCCGTGTCTCTGTTACTCCCTGTGTAACACACTCCGTGTCTCTGTTACTCCCTGTGTTAACACACTCCGTGTCTCTGTCACTCCCTGTGTAACACACTCTGTGTCTCTGTCACTCCCTGTGTAACACACTCCGTGTCTCTGTTACTCCCTGTGTAACACACTCCGTGTCTCTGTCACTCCCTGTGTTAACACACTCTGTTCCTCTGTCACTCCCTGTGTAAAACTCTCTGTGTCTCTGTTAATCCCTGTGTAACACACTCCGTGTCTCTGTTACTCCCTGTGTAACACACTCGGTGTCTCTGTTACTCCCTGTGTAACACACTCTCTGTCTCTGTTACTCCCTGTGGAACACACTCCGTGTCTCCGTCACACCCTGCGTAATACACTCCGTGTCTCCGTCACACCCTGTGTAACACACTCCGTGTCTCTGTTACTCCCTGTGTAACACACTCTGTGTCTCTGTTACTCCCTGTGTAACACACTCCGTGTCTCTGTTACTCCCTGTGTAACACACTCCGTGTCTCTGTTACTCCCTGTGTAACACACTCAGTATCTCTGTCACTCCCTGTGTAACACACTCGGTCTCTCTGTCACTCCCTGTGTAACACACTCCGTGTCTCTGTTACTCCCTGTGTAACACACTCCGTGTCTCTGTTACTCCCTGTGTAACACACTCCGTGTCTCTGTTACTCCCTGTCTAACACACTCCGTGTCTCTGTCACTCCCTGTGTAACACACTCTGTTCCTCTGTCACTCCCTGTGTTAAACTCTCTGTGTCTCTTTTAATCCCTGTGTAACACACTCCGTGCATCTGTCACTCCCTGTGTAACACACTCTGTGCCTGTCACTCCCTGTGTAACACACTCCGTGTCTCTGTTGCTCCCTGTGTAACACATTCCATGTCTCTGTTACTCCCTGTGTACCACATTCTGCGCCTCTGTCACTCCCTGTGTAACACACTCCGTGTCTCTGTTACTCCCTGTGTAACACACTCCGTGTCTTCTGTCACTCCCTGTGTAACACACTCAGTATCTCTGTCACTCCCTGTGTAACACACTCGGTCTCTCTGTCACTCCCTGTGTAACACACTCCATGTCTCTGTCCCTCCCGATGTAACACACTCGGTCTCTCTGTCACTCACTGTGTAACACACTCCGTGTCTCTGTCACTCCCTGTGTAACACACTCCGTGTCTCTGTTACTCCCTGTGTAACACACTCCGTGTCTCTGTTACTCCCTGTGTTAACACACTCCGTGTCTCTGTCACTCCCTGTGTAACACACTCTGTGTCTCTGTCACTCCCTGTGTAACACACTCCGTGTCTCTGTTACTCCCTGTGTAACACACTCCGTGTCTCTGTCACTCCCTGTGTTAACACACTCTGTTCCTCTGTCACTCCCTGTGTAAAACTCTCTGTGTCTCTGTTAATCCCTGTGTAACACACTCCGTGTCTCTGTTACTCCCTGTGTAACACACTCTGTGTCTCTGTTACTCCCTGTGTAACACACTCTCTGTCTCTGTTACTCCCTGTGGAACACACTCCGTGTCTCCGTCACACCCTGCGTAATACACTCCGTGTCTCCGTCACACCCTGTGTAACACACTCCGTGTCTCTGTTACTCCCTGTGTAACACACTCTGTGTCTCTGTTACTCCCTGTGTAACACACTCTGTGTCTCTGTTACTCCCTGTGTAACACACTCCATGTCTCTGTTACTCCCTGTGTACCACATTCTGCGCCTCTGTCACTCCCTGTGTAACACACTCTGTGCCTGTCACTCCCTGTGTAACAAACTCCGTGTCTCTGTCACTCCCTGTGTAACACACTCTGTGTCTCTGTCACTCCCTGTGTAACACACTCCGTGTCTCTGTTGCTCCCTGTGTAACACACTCCGTGTCTCTGTTACTCCCTGTCTAACACACTCCGTGTCTCTGTTACTCCCTGTGTAACAATCTCCGTGCCTCTGTCACTCCCTGTGTAACACACTCCGTGTCTCTGTTACTCCCTGTGTAACACACTCTGTGTCTCTGTCACTCGCTGTGTTACACACTCAGTATCTCTATCACTCCCGGTGTAACACACTCGGTCTCTCTG
>JANJGN010000405.1:270000-305000 GCA_026770705.1 Isurus oxyrinchus
TACAAACTGTAAACCCCCCTCCTGTAGAATGTTGATGACAAACTGTAAACGCTTCCTGGGAATATTGATTACAAACTGTAAACCCCCCTCCTGTAGAATATTGATTACAAACTGTAAACCCCCTCCTGTAGAATATTGATTACAAACTGTAACACTTCCTGGGAATATGGATTACAAACTGTAAACCCCCTCCTATAGAATATTGATTATAAACTGTAAACCCCCTCCTGTAGAATATTGATTACAAACTGTAAACGCTTCCTGGGAATATTGATGACAAACTGTAAACCCCCCCTATAGAATATTGATTACAAACTGTATACGCTTCCTGTAGAATATTGATTACAAACTGTAAACCCCTCCTGTAGAATATTGATTACAAACTGTAAACCCCCTCTTGTAGAATATTGATTACAAACTGTAAACTCCTCCTGTAGAATATTGATTACAATCTGTAAATCCCCTCTTGTAGAATGTTGATCACAAACTGTATACACTTCCTGGGAATATTGATTACAAACTGTAAATCCCCTCCTGTAGAATGTTGTTGACAAACTGTAAACGCTTCCTGGGAATATTGATTACAAACTGTAAACCCCCTCCTGTAGAATATTGATTACAAACTGTAAATCCCCTCCGGTAGAATATTGATTACAAACTGTAAACGCTTCCTGGGAATATTCATTACAAACTGTAAACCCCCTCCTGTAGAATATTGATTACAAACTGTAAACTCCTCCTGTAGAATATTGATTACAAACTGTAAACACTTCCTGGGAATATTGATTACAAACTCTAAACCCCCTCTTGTAGAATATTGATTACAAACTGTAAACCCCTCCTGTAGAATATTGATTACAAACTGTAACACTTCCTGGGAATATTGATGACAAACTGTAAACCCCCTCCTGTAGAATATTGATTACAAACTGTAACACTTCCTGGAGAATATTGATTACAAACTGTAACACTTCCTGTGGAATATTGATTACAAACTGTAAACCTCTCCTGTAGAATATTGATTACAAACTGTAACACTTCCTGGGAATATTGATTACAAACTGTAAACCCCCTCCTGTAGAATATTGATTACAAACTGTAACACTTCCTGGAGAATATTGATTACAAACTGTAACACTTCCTGGGAATATTGATTACAAACTGTAAACCCCTCCTGTAGAATATTGATTACAAACTGTAACACTTCCGTGGAATATTGATTACAAACTGTAAACCCCTCCTGTAGAATATTGATTACAAACTGTAACACTTCTTGGAGAATATTGATTACAAACTGTAACACTTCCGTGGAATATTGATTATAAACTGTAAACCCCTCCTGTAGAATATTGATTACAAACTGTAACACTTCCTGTGGAATATTGATTACAAACTGTAACACTTCCTGTAGAATATTGATTACAACCTGTAAACCCCTCCTGTAGAATATTGATTACAAACTGTAAACCCCTCCTGTAGAATATTGATTACAAACTGTAAACCCCTCCTGTAGAATATTGATTACAAACTGTAAACCCCTCCTGTAGAATATTGATTACAAACTGTAACACTTCCTGTGGAATATTGATTACAAACTGTAAACCCCTCCTGTGGAATATTGATTACAAACTGTAAACCCCTCCTGTGGAATATTGATTACAAACTGTAACACTTCCTGTAGAATATTGATTACAAACTGTAAATCCCCTCCTGTGGAATATTGATTACAAACTGTAAACCCCTCCTGTGGAATATTGATTACAAACTGTAACACTTCCTGTAGAATATTGATTACAAACTGTAACACTTCCTGTAGAATATTGATTACAACCTGTAAACCCCTCCTGTAGAATATTGATTACAAACTGTAAACCCCTCCTGTAGAATATTGATTACAAACTGTAACACTTCCTGTAGAATATTGATTACAAACTGTAAACCCCCTCCTGTAGAATATTGATTACAAACTGTAAATCCCCTCCGGTAGAATATTGATTACAAACTGTAAACACTTCCTGGGAATATTGATTACAAACTCTAAACCCCCTCTTGTAGAATATTGATTACAAACTGTAAACCCCTCCTGTAGAATATTGATTACAAACTGTAACACTTCCTGGGAATATTGATGACAAACTGTAAACCCCCTCCTGTAGAATATTGATTACAAACTGTAACACTTCCTGGAGAATATTGATTACAAACTGTAACACTTCCTGTGGAATATTGATTACAAACTGTAAACCTCTCCTGTAGAATATTGATTACAAACTGTAACACTTCCTGGGAATATTGATTACAAACTGTAAACCCCCTCCTGTAGAATATTGATTACAAACTGTAACACTTCCTGGAGAATATTGATTACAAACTGTAACACTTCCGTGGAATATTGATTACAAACTGTAAACCCCTCCTGTAGAATATTGATTACAAACTGTAACACTTCCGTGGAATATTGATTACAAACTGTAAACCCCTCCTGTAGAATATTGATTACAAACTGTAACACTTCTTGGAGAATATTGATTACAAACTGTAACACTTCCGTGGAATATTGATTATAAACTGTAAACCCCTCCTGTAGAATATTGATTACAAACTGTAACACTTCCTGTGGAATATTGATTACAAACTGTAACACTTCCTGTAGAATATTGATTACAACCTGTAAACCCCTCCTGTAGAATATTGATTACAAACTGTAAACCCCTCCTGTAGAATATTGATTACAAACTGTAACACTTCCTGTAGAATATTGATTACAAACTGTAAACCCCTCCTGTAGAATATTGATTACAAACTGTAAACCCCTCCTGTAGAATATTGATTACAAACTGTAACACTTCCTGTGGAATATTGATTACAAACTGTAAACCCCTCCTGTGGAATATTGATTACAAACTGTAAACCCCTCCTGTGGAATATTGATTACAAACTGTAACACTTCCTGTAGAATATTGATTACAAACTGTAAATCCCCTCCTGTGGAATATTGATTACAAACTGTAAACCCCTCCTGTGGAATATTGATTACAAACTGTAACACTTCCTGTAGAATATTGATTACAAACTGTAACACTTCCTGAGAATATTGATGACAAACTATAAACCCCTCCTTTAGAAAGGTCGAATAGGGCTGATTTCTTTTTAACGTTTTCATTTGTTTTAGGATCCAATCGGAGAATTTATTCACTAACATAAAAGCAAAAAATACTGCAGGTGCTGGAGATATGAAGTAAAAGCAGAAAGTGCTGGTAAACTTCTGCAGCACCTATGGTGAGAGAAGAAAGCTAATGTTTGGAGTCCAATATATCCAAACGTTAACTCTGTTTCTCTCTCCACAGATGCTGCCAGAGCTGCTGAGCATTTCCAGCATTTTCTCTTTTTATTGGAGAATATATCCGTGAAGTTTACCTCTGGACAGAATTCGATGTTTGGTGTGCAGGGGCGGGTCTGACACGCCTGAGTGTAATATGATGCACGATGATGTTGGGTGTGTGTCCCGATGTCATCGCACGCTCGTGTGATATTTTGTTCGGTGGGTGCACACTGGAGTGGGCTGAGCGCCCGCCGCTAATTAAAAGGCCTTTTAAGGCCATTAACGAGCTAATTAAAATCAAATTTACGCTGCCGGTCTGACCTTACGGTCGGCGGGGCTGGCGAATAGGCCAAGAGGCCTTTACATTTTTTAGGAAACCTCAGCCACGGGCGGGATGAAGTTTCCCAAAGCAAATAAACATTAAATAAAAGCTTTATTTTGGAATTAAAAACATGTCCCAGCTCATGTGACAGGGTCACATGAGGGGACGGGCTTTATTAAATTTTTACTGTCTTCAATAATTTTTCAATAAAGTGCTTCGATCTCCCTGAGGCCCGGTGATTGAGGCTCTGTCACACGCGTGTGCCAACTGCGCGCTAGGCCCGGCTCTCCCTCCTCCCCCTCCCCCGCACAGGCCGCACTGAGCGCTGCCGCTCGCCATCCACACAGGGAGGGCCTTAATTGGCCCGCGCGAAATCGCGGAGCAGAGCCGATTGCGGGCGGCTTTCCGACCACCCCTGCCCCCTGCCTACTCTCACCGAGCCCGCCCAACCAGGGCAAAATCCTGCCCTGTGTTTTCTCTGTTGAGTGCACATTGACTTGATCTCGCAACCCAGGCTGGCGCACTGTGCAGTACTGAGGGTGTGCTGCACTGTCGGCGAGGCAGTCTTTTGGAGGAAACGCTAAACCGAGGCTCTGCCTGCCTTCCACCGCCCCCACCCCCAACCCCCCACCCCACCAGCAGGTGGATGTGAAACGTCCCAGGGCACTTTTCAAAGTAGAGCGGGGGCGAATTCTCCCCCGCGTCCTCTGGGCCAATATTTACCCCTCAAGCAAGATCACGCAAACAAATCCCCTGATCATCCTCACAGGCTGGGTGGGGGTGGGGGTGGGGGTGGGTAGATGGCGGGCGCTGATGTCACCGCGGTGCCGGTGAGCGCTCCCACTGAGCTCCCCGAAGGCTAGACACCCGTCTCGGGGAGCTGCAGACGTCCACAGAATAAACTAGACGACGAAAATGCTGCAAAATATGTCCAGGCAGCACGATCGTGCATCTGAAAACATACCTCAAACAAAAAACACAGTTCCCAGATGTCTCTCTTGGTTTTGTTTCCCCACGGAGAAGTCATCCCACCCTGGATCGAGGTTTGAGCGAAAACGTAAAGGCCTGTCCGGCCGATTGGCCTGTCCGGCTGACCCTAAAAAGTGGACCGGCCACAAAAATTCGCTTTCATTTGCCTCCTTCAAGGGCTTACTTGCCCCTTAATTGTCGGGCGGGTGTGCCTTTGACTACTGCCCGCGCTCCCGCCAAGCTGAAGGTTACTCACGCGCGGGATGACATTTGGACACTCGCCCGGTGTCACCTCGCGCACTGTCACGTGGGTTTGGGTCAGTGCCTGCCTGCCCACGAGGCTGGTGTCTCTGGTAGCCCCCTCACCCATACTGTACCCTGTACCTACCTGGTGTGTGGGAGAATTCTGCTGAGCGTCTGGAGCGGTGGGTTTCTTCAGATGAGTTCTACACGAGTAACAGGTCTGAAACAGAGACAATGTGATGAGCTACGTGCCTTAAACATTGTGAGAGCCACAAGGGTTCGGTCATTCAGCCCTGCCACCTTGTTGTGTCAGTTTGTTATTTAAAGCACTTTGTTTTATAATTTGCAACTTCCTGTCATCCCTCCGGATCTCCTTCTCAACATTCAATCTTTCAATGATCCACTGGGGCAAGGAAATTCCACATTTTCAGACCTCATTGTCACAGTAAATTCAAAACTTTATCCTGCTTTCACAGATCTCCATCATCTCACCCAGTCCAACCATGGCAATCTCCTAAAGCCTTAAACCTCATGTTTACTGTCTCCTTTCTTGTCCCTAGGATAATCTCTGTTTTCCAGTCTCTTAACACTAGGATAATCCCAGTCTCCCAGTCTCTTTAATGCTGGGATAATCCCAGTCTCTCTAACCCTGGGATAATCCCAGTCTCTCTAACCCTGGGATAATCCCAGTCTCTCCAACATGGGATACTCCCAGCCCCACAGTCTCTCTACCATGGGATAATGCTAATCTTTCTAACCCTGGAATAATCCCAGCCTCTCTCATCTTGGGAAAATCCCAGTCTCCCAGGCTCTCTAACATAGGATAATCCCAGTCCCACTGTCTCTCTAACACTGGGATAATCCCAGTCTTTCTTTCTTGGGGTAATCCCAGTCTCCCAAACATGGAAAAATCCCAGTCCCACAGCCTCTCTAACATGGGATAATCCTAGTCTCCCAGTCTTTCGAAATGGGATAATCCCAGTCTCCCAGTCTCAACAACATGGGATAATCCCAGTCCCTCAATCTCTCCAACATGGGATAATCCTAGTCTCCCAGTCTCTCTAACACTGGGATAATTCCAGTTTCCCAGTCTCTCTAACCCTGGGATAATCCCAGTTCTCTAACCTTGGGAAAATCCCAGTCCCCCAGTCTCTCCAACATGGGATAATCCTAGTCTCCCAATCTTTCTTTCTTGGGATACTCCCAGTATCCCAGTGTCTCTAACATGGGAAAATCCCAGTCTTCCAGTCTCCCTAACATGGGAAAATCCCAGTCTCCCAGTATCTCTAACATGGGATAATCCTAGTCTCCCAGTCTCTGTAACATGGGATAATCCCAGTCTCTCTAACATGGGGAAATCCCAGTCTCCCAGTCTCTCTAATGCTGGGATAATCCCAGTCTCTCTAAATCTGGGATAATCCCAGTCTCTCTAACCCTGGGATAATCCCAGTCTCTCTAACCTCGGAAAAATCCCAGTCTCCCAGTCTCTCTAACATGAGGTAATCCCAGTCCCACTGTCTCTCTAACCCTGGGACAATCCCAGTCTCTCTTTCATGGGATAATCCCAGTCTCCCAAACATGGAAAAGTCCCAGTCGCACAGCCTCTCTAACATGGGATAATCCCAGTCTCCCAGTCTCTTGAACATGGTATAATCCTAGTCTCCCAGTCTCTCTACCATGGGATAATCCTAGTCCCCTAGTCTCTCTAACATGGGATAATCCTTGTCTCCCCGTCTCTCTACCATGGGATAATCCTAGTCTCCTAGTCTCTCTAACATGGGATAATCCTTGTCTCCCAGTCTCTCCAACATGGGATAATCCCAGTCACTCAATCTCTCTAACATGGAAAAATCCCAGTCCCGCAGTCTCTCTAACATGGGATAAACCTGGTCTCCCAGTCTCTCTTTCTTGGGATAATCCCAGTCTCCCAGTCTCTCCAACATGGGATAATCCTAGTCTCCCAGTCTCTTGAACATGGGATAATCCTAGTCTCTCAGTATCTCTACCATGGGATAAAGCTAGTCTCCCAGTCTCTCCAACATGGGATAATCCCAGTCACTCAATCTCTCTAACATGGAAAAATCCCAGTCCCGCAGTCTCTCTAACATGGGATAAACCTGGTCTCCCAGTCTCTCTTTCTTGGGATAATCCCAATCTCCCAGTCTCTCCAACATGGGATACTCCCAGCCCCACAGTCTCTCTACCATGGGATAATGCTAACCTTTCTAACCCTGGAATAATCCCAGCCTCTCTCACCTTGGGAAAATCCCAGTCTCCCAGTCTCTCTAACATGGGATAATCCCAGTCCCACTGTCTCTCTAACATGGGGTAAACCCTGTCCCCCAGTCTCTCTAACCCCAAGATAATCCCAGTCTCTCTTTCTTGGGATAATCCCAGTCTCCCAAACATTGAAAAATCTCAGTCCTGCAGTCTCTCTAACATGGGATAAACCTGGTCTCCCAGTCTCTCTACATGCGATAATCCTAGTCTCCCAGTCTCTCCAACATGGGATAATCCCAGTCACTCAATCTCTCTAACATGGGATAATCCCAATCCCACAGCTTCTCTAACATGGGATAATCCTAGTCCCACAGCCTCTCTAACATGGGAAAATCCCAGTCTCCCAGTCTCTCTAACATGGAAAAATCCCAGTCCCGCAGTCTCTCTAACATGGGATAAACCTGGTCTCCCAGTCTCTTTTTCTTGGGATAATCCCAGTCTCCCAGTCTCTCCAACATGGAATAATCCTAGTCTCCCAGTCTCTTGAACATGGGATAATCCTAGTCTCCCAGTCTCTCTAACATGGGATAAACCTGGTCTCACAGTCTCTCTTTCTTGGGATAATCCCAATCTCCCAGTCTCTTCAACATGGGGTACTCCCAGCCCCACAGTCTCTCTCCTATGGGATAATGCTAATCTTTCTAACCCTGGAATAATCCCAGCCTCTCTCACCTTGGGAAAATCCCAGTCTCCCTGTCTCTCTAACATGGGGTACTCCCAGTCCCCCAGTCTCTCTAACCCCGGGATAATCCCAGTCTCTCTTTCTTGGGATAATCCCAGTCTCCCAAACATGGAAAAATCTCAGTCCCGCAGTCTCTCTAACGTGGGATAAACCTGGTCTCCCAGTCTCTCTTTCTAGGGAAAATCCCAGTCTCCCAGTCTCTCTAACATGGGATAATCCTAGTCTCCCAGTCTCTCTAACATGGGACAATGCTTGTCTCCCAGTCTCTCTAACATGGGATAATCCTAGTCTCCCAGTCTCTTGAACATGGGATAATCCCAGTCTCCCCATCTCTCTAACATGGGAAAATCTCAGTCTCCCAGTCTCTCTAACATGGGATAATCCTAGTCTCCCAGTCTCTCCAACATGGGATAATCCTAATCTCCCAAAATCTCTAACATGGGATAATCCTAGTCTCCCAGTCTCTCGAACATGGGATAATCCCAGTCTCCCCGTCTCTCTAACATGGGAAAATCTCTGTCTCCCAGTCTCTCTAACATGGGATAATCCTAGTCTCCCAGTCTCTCCAACATGGGACAATCCTAGTCTCCCAGACTCTCTAACATGGGATAAACCCAGTCTCCCAGTCTCTCCAATATGGGATAATCCTAGTCTCCCAGTCTCTCGAACATGGGACAATCCTTGTCTCCCCGTCTCTCTAACATGGGATAATCCCAGCCTCCCAGTCTCTCAAACATGGGATAAACCTAGTCTCCCAGTCTCTCGAACATGGGACAATCCTTGTCTCCCCATCTCTCTAACATGGGATAATCCTAGTCTCCCCGTCTCTCTAACATGGGATAATCCCAGTCTCCCAGTCTCTCTTACATGGGATAAACCTAGTCTCCCAGTCTCTCTAACATGGGATAATCCTAGTCTCCCAGTCTCTCTAACATGGGATAATCCTAGTCTCCCAGTCTCTCTTACATGGGATAAACCTAGTCTCCCAGTCTCTCTAACATGGGATAATCCTAGTCTCCCAGTCTCTCTTACATGGGATAAACCTAGTCTCCCAGTCTCTCTTACATGGGATAAACCTAGTCTCCCAGTCTCTCTTACATAGGATAAACCTAGTCTCCCAGTCTCTCTAACATGGGATAATCCTAGTCTCCCAGTCTCTCTTACATGGGATAAACCTAGTCTCCCAGTCTCTCTTACATGGGATAAACCTAGTCTCCCCGTCTCTCTAACATGGGATAAACCTAGTCTCCCAGTCTCTCCAACATGGGATAAACCTAGTCTCCCAGTATCTCTTACATGGGATAAACCTAGTCTCCCAGTCTCTCTAACATGGGATAAACCTGGTCTCCCCGTCTCTCTAACATGGGACAATCCTTGTCTCCCCGTCTCTCTAACATGGGATAAACCTAGTCTCCCAGTCTCTCTTACATGGGATAAACCTAGTCTCCCAGTCTCTCTAACATGGGATAAACCTAGTCTCCCAGTCTCTCTTACATGGGATAAACCTAGTCTCCCAGTCTCTCTAACATGGGATAAACCTAGTCTCCCAGTCTCTCTAACATGGGATAAACCTGGTCTCCCCGTCTCTCTAACATGGGACAATCCTTGTCTCCCCGTCTCTCTAACATGGGATAAACCTGGTCTCCCCGTCTCTCTAACATGGGATAAACCTGGTCTCCCCGTCTCTCTAGTCCTCCTTCCCCAGTCCCACGCAGTGGCTGCTGATTCCTGCTTTTCACTGACCTTTCTTTTGATGAGGACAATCGATGTGACAGACAGACAGTACAGTGCCAGGATGACGCAAATACCAGCGAAGAGATGTCTAAACGTCGGTGGAGATTTCACGTAAACATTAACTGCATCTGGAGTGGGAAAACACACGTGAATCAGACTTGCTGGCTCGGGAGGGTGCAGACAGGGCCAGCTGCTGGTCATGGAGGAGTCTGGGCAATGGTTCTGGGTGCCACATTTTCAGGAGGATGTCAAAGCTTAAGAGAGTGGGGGTAGGGGTGGGGGAGATTTACCAGGCTGGTACCAGGGGATGAGGGACTTCAATTTATGTGCAGAGACTAGAGAAGATGGGATTTTTCTCGCTAGAGCATTCAAAGAGGGGATTGAATCAAGGTGTTCAAAATCTGAGGGGGTAAAAAGGAAGAACCTGTTTCAGGTGACAGGAAGATCAGTAACTGGGAGGCAAAGATTAAGATGATTGACAAAACCACCAGAGGGGGAGATGAGGAGAATTATTTTTCCACAGAGAGTTGTTGTGATCTCAAATGCGCTGCCTGACAGGGTGGCGGAAGGAGATTCAATATTAACTTCCAAAAGGGAATTAGATAATTTTTTTCAAGGAGAAAGCATTCCAGAGGGTTACGGGGAGAGAGTGGCTGAGTGGGGCAAATTGGAAAGCTCTCCCAAAGGGCTAGCAAAGGCACAGTGGGTCAAATGGCCTCATTCTGTGCTGCATCATTCTGTGTGATAAGTGGTGTTGCGAATATCTAGTTCATGATTCGTATGGTATAGGAAATAATTTTTAGTTTTCGGAATTAAAGTTTAATCTGAAGAAACTGGGGCATCCTAACTGAGAGCCGGTTAAGTCTCCCCACCGCACAGTGAGTTTGCAGCCTGCAGCCTCAAGCACCTCACTGCCAATCGAGGCTGATTGCAGCTGCTCTGGGTGGACAGCAAACTCAGCACAGACCAGGGACTGAGGTGGTCACTCCATCTCCTTGGCTCACTGGGGAGTGCCTGTACCAACAGAACACTCAACAGAACAGGGGAATAAACATGAGACTCTGAAGAAGAGTCATACGGACTCGAAACGTTAACTCTGTTTCTCTCTCCACAGATGCTGCCTGACCTGCTGAGTTTTTCCAGCATTTTCTGTTTTTAAACAACTCTGTTGCTGTGTGTGTGAGAAAGAGGTTGTACTCGCCTCTGGATATGTGTGTGTGTGTGTGTGTGTGTGTGCGTGTGTGTGTGTTTCTGTGTTTGTGTGTGTCTTAGTGTTGTGTGTGTCTGTGGGTGGGTTTCTATGTGTATGTGCTTTCAGTATGTGTGTGTGTGCTTTTGGGGTGTGTGTGGGGGGAGGAAGGGTTTCTGCGTGTGTGTTTCTGTATGTGTGTGTGTGTATACGCGTGTTGTGTACTTGTGTGTTTCTGTGTGTGTGTTTCTGTGCGTGTGTGTGTGGGTTTCTGTTTGTGTATTTGTGTGTGTGCTTCTGTGTATATGTGTGTGTTTCTGTGTGTGTATGTGTGTGTGTGTTTCTGTGAGTGTATGTGTGTGTGTATTTCTATGTGTGTGTGTTTCTGTGTGTGTATGTGTGTGTGTGTGTGTTTCTATGTGTGTGTGTTTCTGTGTGTGTGTGTGTGTGTGTGTGTGTGTGTGTTTCTATGTGTGTGTGTGTGTTTCTATGTGTGTGTTTCTGTGTGTGTGTGTTTCTATGTGTGTGTTTCTGTCTATGTATGTGTGTGTGTGTGTTTCTATGTGTGTGTGTTTCTGTGTGTATGTGTGTGTGCATGTGTTTCGTTGTGTTTGTGTGTGTGTTTTTCTGTGTGTGTATGTGTGTGTGTGTTTCTATGTGTGTGTGTTTCTATGTGTGTATGTGTGTGTGTTTCTATGTGTGTGTGTTTCTGTGTGTATGTGTGTGTATGTGTGTGTGTGTTTCTGTGCGTGTGTGTTTCTGTGTGTATGTGTGTGTGCATGTGTTTTGTGGTGTTTCTGTGTGTATGTGCGCGTGTGTGTGTGTTTCGTTGTGTTTCTCTGTGTGTGTGTGTGGAGGGGGAGGTGGTTTCGGTGTCTGTGTGTCTGTGGATGGGTGTTGTTCATGTTGTGTTGCAGTGGAATACATGCTTTAAAATTGGTGATTAAGCACAGTTGTTCCCAATTGGGTACGGATTAGGGAATCATTGCCGGAGTATGTAAATCGGTTCACTTTGGGTGAGTCTGTGACTTTACTGTTTTGGAAATGAGCCTGTTCTAAGGTACAGGCTAGCTTCAGACTCATTCTTCCTCAAAATATAATTATTGAAATTAGTGCATGTGTGTGGGTGCCTGTCTGACTGTGTGTATCTTTATGTGTGTGTGTGGGTGTCTCTGTGTATGTGTGTGTGGGTGTCTCTGCGTATGTGTGTGTGGGTGCGTATGTGTGTGGGTGTGTATGTGTGTGTGTGTGTGTGTGTGTGTGGGTATCTCTGTGTATGTGTGTGTGGGTGTCTGTGTGTGTATGTGTGTGTGGGTGTCTGTGTGTATGTGTGTGTGGATGTCTCGGTGTATGTGTGTGTAGGTGTGCATGTGTGTGGGTGTCTGTGTGTGTGTGTGGGTGTGTATGTGTGTGGGTGTGTATGTGTGTGTCTGTGTGTGTGTGTATGTCGGTGTGTGTGTGTGGGTATCTCTGTGTATGTGTGTGTGGGTGTCTGTGTGTGTATGTGTGTGTGGGTGTCTCAGTGTATGTGTGTGTAGGTGTGTATGTATGTGGGTGTCTGTGTGTGTGTGTGTGGGTGTGTGGGTGTCAGTGTGTGTGTGTGTGTGTGTGTGTGTCTGTGTGTATGTGTGTGTGGGTGTCTGTGTGTAAATGTGTGGATGTCTGTGTGTACGTGTATGTGTGTGGGTGTGTGTGTGTGTGGGTGTGTGTGTCTGGGTGTGTGTGGGTGTCTGTGTGTGTGTCTGTGTGTATGTGTGTGTGTGTGTGGGTGTGTGTGTGTGTGTCTGTGTGTGTCTGTGTGTATGTGTGTGTGGGTGTCTGTGTGTGTGTGTGTGTGTGTGTGTGTGGGTGTCTGTGTGTATATGTGTGGGTGTCTGTGTGGGTGTGTGTGTGTCTGTGTGGGTGTCTGTGTGTGTGGGTGTCTGTGTGTGTGTGTGTGTGTGTGTGTGTGGGTGTCTGTGTGTGTGTATGCGTGTGTGTGTGTCTGTGTGTGGGTTTGTAGGCAGTTTGTGGGTTCAGCATTACAAGGTATAACAGGAAGTGGCGATTTGAAGAGTGGGGTGTATAACAGTTGGTGGGGGGGAGTGTAACAGTGGGAGCGGGGGTGGTAGAACTGCGGGGATAAGACTGTGAGGGTGCAACAGGGAGAGGTATGACAATGAGGGTTTGCCAGTGCAGGGTAGAACACTGGGGGAGGTAGAAGTGTGGGGGGTATAGCAGTTGTGGGTTTAACAGTGGGGGCTACAGCAGTGGGGTTACGAGTGTGCGGGGGTTACGAGTGTGCGGGGATTACGAGTGTGCGGGGGTTACGAGTGTGCGGGGTATACACGTGTGTGGGTTTTGACAATAGGGGCGGAATTGTCCCAGAATTACACTAAGTATGGTGGTAATGGGCGTGAAAAACAATGTTTTACCCACCAGCTGCAAAGGCGATTTTCCCCCGTTTCCCCCGCTTCCTGATTCATCAGTTATGTGGTCACAGGAAACGTGCCATATCGCTGGCAGACTGTCCTTTGAATCACCCGTCACACTGTTACCTCATCGCTTCCGCACTCTGGGTCCATATCTAAACTGCAGCCGCCCACAGTCTCTATGCTTACAGCCCGGGACTGCTCCAGTGAGCACCTGTCACTGGACTGCCTTTTGGAGGCTCTCTGTGATGTCCTTCACCCCCTGCTCTGGCTGTCAGAGGTGCAGCAGTCTCACCGCTCCGGCTTGGGAGGCGATGGCAGTGGTGGTCGGTGCCAACGCTGCACAGGAGAGGTTGGCCATCCAGTGCAGTAGGACAATGAACGATCTCATCCGTGCCACCAGGGTAAGGCAACCAGCTCATCGCTCTAAACTCACACACACTCACAAGCCCATCACACATTCACTGGCATCTCACTCACTGCCAGCTCAAGGGACATCACCACTCACTCTCTCTCACACGCACCCTCACATCTCCATCTGGCCTCATCTCCTCGGGAGATGGCCTCCTCAGCCCTCACCCTCTTGAGGCCACTTGCACAGATCAACCTGTGGCCCCACACACACACACACACACACCCTGGGATAGCCCCCCACCCTTCCCCAAGCAAGCTCTAGACCTGCAGTCATGGAAAAGCCACCCCCACCTGACAGCTGGTGGATAAAAGTGGCGCGGTGCTGCCTCTGAAGCCTGGCACTGATGCCCGAAGCAAGATCGGCAAACAAACCTCAAAGTCCCGAATGCAGCTCGAGAGGTGCACGTCACTTATGTACAGTAGTGAACCACGTAGGCCTGGTGCCCGGACGGTCCCGTGTTGTTGGGGGGGGAATGATTCCGGAGAGCAGGACGTATAATGAGATGCTAAAGGATTGAGATTGTTCCCAGCATGCAGCGGTGGGAATCACGGCCGCCACTGACCATCATAACTGGTTTTATGAAGATGTGAAACCGATTTTTGCGATCTCCCGATATTTTCCATCCCTGCCCCCCCTCCAATGACACCCGCCACAAACAGGTGCAGGTGATGCCGCCTTGGCTTATAACAGTCAGACATAACAGTCAGACATAACAGTCAGACATAACAGTCAGACATAACAGTCAGACATATAACCGTCAGGCGTACAGCAGTGAGGGGGCATAACAATCAAGTATAATAGTGGGGGATATAACAGTCAGGTAAGACTGAGGGATATAACTGTGGGGGTATAACTGGGGGTGTATAATTCTGGGGGGGTATAACAGTGGGGGGGGTATAACGGTGGGGGTATAACTGTGGGGGTAGAACTGGGACAGTATAATTCTGGGGGGTATAACAGTGCAGGGGTATAATGGTGAGGGTATAACTGTGGGGGTATAACAGTGGGGGGGGGTATAACAGTGGGAGTATAACTGTGGGGGTATAACTGGGGGTGTATAATTCTGGGGGGGTATAACAGTGGGGGGGTATAACGGTGGGGGTATAACTGTGGGGGTAGAACTGGGACAGTATAATTCTGGGGGGTATAACAGTGCAGGGGTATAATGGTGAGGGTATAACTGTGGGGGTATAACAGTGGGGGGGTATAACAGTGGGGGTATAACTGTGGGGGTATAACTGGGGGTGTATAATTCTGGGGGGGTATAACAGTGGGGGGGTATAATTGTGGGGGTACAAATGTGGGGGTATAACTGGGGGTGTATAATTCTGGGGGGGTATAACAGTGGGGGGTATAATTGTGGGGGTATAACTGTGGGGGGTTATAACCTTGGGGTGTATAACCTTGGGGGGTTTAACCGTGAGGGTATAACTGCGGGGGTATAACTGTGGGGGTATAACAGTGGGGGCATAATGGTGAGGGTATAACTGTGGGGGTATAACTGTGGGGGTATAACAGTGGGGGTATAAAGGTGAGGATATAACTGTGGGGGTATAACTGTGGGGGTATAACTGTGGGGGTATAATGGTGAGGGTATAACTGTGGGGGTATAACTGTGGGGGTATAACAGTGGGGGTATAATGGTGAGGATATAACTGTGGGGGTATAACTGTGGGGGTATAATGGTGAGGGTATAACTGTGAGGGTATAACTGTGGGGGTATAGCTGCGGGGGTATAACTGTGGGGGTATAACTGTGAGGCTATAACTGTGGGGGTATAACTCTGGGGGTATAACAGTGGGGGTATAACTGTGGGGGTATAACTGTGGGGGTATAACAGTGGGGGTATAACTGTGAGGGTATAACTGTGGGGGTATAATGTTGAGGGTATAACTGTGAGGGTATAACTGTGGGGGTTTAATGGTGAGGGTATAACTGTGGGGGTATAATGGTGAGGGTATAACTGTGGGGGTATAATGGTGAGGGTATAACTGTGGGGGTATAATGGTGAGGGTATAACTGTGGGTGTATAACTGTGGGGGTATAACTGTGGGGGTATAACAGTGGGGGTATAACAGTGGGGGTATAATGGTGAGGGTATAAGAGTGGGGGTATAACTGTGGGGGTATAACTGTGCGGGTATAACTGTGAGGGTATAACAGTGGGGGTATAACAGTGGAAGTATAATGGTGAGGGTATAACTGTGAGGGTATAACTGTGGGGTTATAATGGTGAGGGTATAACTGTGGGGGTATAATGGTGAGGGTATAACTGTGGGGGTATAATGGTGAGGGTATAACTGTGGAGATATAATGGTGAGGGTATAACTGTGGGGGTATAACTGTGGGGGTATAACTGTGGGGGTATAACTGTGGGGGTATAATGGTGAGGGTATAACTGTGTGGGTATAACTGTGGGGGTATAACTGGGGGTGTATAACTCTGGGGGGGTAAAACAGTGGGGGTTATAATTGTGGGGATATAACTGTGGAGGTATAACTGGGGGTGTATAATTCTGGGGTATAACAGTGGAGGAGTGTAATTGTGGGGGTATAACTGTGGGGGGTTTTAACCTTGGGGTGTATAACCTTGGAGGGTTTAACTGTGAGGGTATAACTGCGGGGGTATAACTGTGGGGGTATAACAGTGGGGGTATAATGGTGAGGGTATAACTGTGAGGGTATAACTGTGGGGGTATAATGGTGAGGGTATAACTGTGGGGGTATAACTTTGGGGGTGTAACAGTGGGGGTATAATGGTGAGGGTATAACAGTGGGGGTATAACAGTGGGGGTATAACAGTGGGGGTATAACTGTGGGGCTATAACAGTGGGGGTATAACTGTGGGGGTATAACTGTGGGGGTATAATGGTGAGGGTATAACTGTGAGGGTATAACTGTGGGGGTATAGCTGTGTGGGTATAAATGTGGGGGTATAACTGTGAGGCTATAACTGTGGGGGTATAACTGTGGGGGTCTAATGGTGATGGTGTAACTGTGAGGGTATAACTGTGGGGGTATAGCTGTGAGTGTATAACTGTGGGGGTATAATGGTGAGGGTATTACTTTGGGGGTATAACTGTGGGGGTATAATGGTGAGGGTATAACTGTGGGGGTATAACAGTGGGGGTATAACATGGTAGGTATAACAGTTGGGGTATAACTGTGGGGGTATAATGGTGTGGGTATAACTGTGGGGGTATAACTGTGGGGGTATAACAGTGGGGGTATAATGGTGAGGGTATAACAGTGGGGGTATAACTGTGGGGGTATAATGGTGAGGGTATAACTGTGAGGGTATAACTGTGGGGTATAACTGTGGGGGTATAACAGTGGGGGTATAATGGTGGGGATTTAATGGTGAGGGTATAACTGTGGGGGTATAACTGTGAGGGTATAACTGTGGGGGTATAACTGTGGGGGTATAACTGTGGGGATATAGTGGTGAGGGTATAACTGTGGGGGTATAACTGTGGGGGTATAATGGTGAGGGTATAACGGTGGGGGTGAAACAGTGGGGGTATAACTGTGGGGGTATAATGGTGAGGGTATAACTGTGGGGGTATAACATTGGGGGTATAATGGTGAGGGTATAACAGTGGGGGTATAACTGTGGGGATATAATGGTGAGGGTATAACTGTGGGGGTATAATGGTGGGGGTATAACTTTGGGGGTATAATGGTGGGGGTATAAATGTGAGGGTATAACTGTGGGGGTATAATGGTGAGGGTTTAACTGTGGGGGTATAATGGTGAGGGTATAACTGTGGAGGTATAACAGTGGGGGGGTATAACAGTGGGGGTATAACTGTGGGGGTATAACTGGGGGTGTATAATTCAGGGGGGTATAACAGTGCGTGATACAACAGTGGGGGTAAAACTGTGGGGGTATAACTGAAGGTGTATAATTCTGGGGGGGTATAACAGTGGGGGGGTATAATTGTGGGTGTATATCTGTGGGTGTATAACTGGGGGTGTATAATTCTGGGGGGTATAACAGTGGGTGGTATAATTGTGGGGGTATAACTGTGGGGGTATAATTGGGGGTGTATAATTCTGTGGGTATAACAGTGGGGGAGTATAATTGTGGGGGTATAACTGTGGGGGGTTATAACCTTGGGGTGTATAACCTTGGGGGGTTTAACCGTGAGGGTATAACTGCGGGGGTATAACTGTGGGGGTATAACAGTGAGGGTATAATGGTGAGGGTATAACTGTGAGGGTATAACTGTGGGGGTATAATGGTGAGGGTATAACTGTGGGGGTATAACTGTGGGGGTATAATGGTGAGGGTATAACTGTGAGGGTATAACTGTGGGGGTATAGCTGTGAGGGTATAACTGTGGGGGTATAACTGTGAGGCTATAACTGTGGGGGTATAACTGTGGGGGTATAATGGTGAGGGTATAACTGTGGGGGTATAACAGTGGGGGTATAACATGGGGGGTATAACAGTTGGGGTATAACTGTGGGGGTATAATGGTGAGGGTATAACTGTGGGGGTATAACTGTGGGGGTATAACAGTGGGGGTATAATGGTGAGGGTATAACATTTGGGGGTATAACTGTGGGGGTATAATGGTGAGGGTATAACTGTGAGGGTATAACTGTGGGGGTATAATGGTGAGGGTATAACTGTGGGGGTATAATGGTGAGGGTATAACAGTGGGGGTATAACTGTGGGGATATAATGGTGAGGGTATAACTGTGGGGGTATAATGGTGAGGGTATAACTGTGGGTTATAATGGTGAGGGTATAACTGTGAGGGTATAACTGTGGGGGTATAATGGTGAGGGTATAACTGTGGGGGTATAATGGTGAGGGTATAACTGTGGGGGTATAATGGTGAGGGTATAACTGTGGGGGTATAACAGTGGGAGGGTATAAGAGTGGGGGTATAACTGTGGGGGTATAACTGGGGATTTATAATTCTGGGGGGGTATAACAGTGGGTGATACAACAGTGGGGGTATAACTGTGGGGGTATAACTGGGGGTATATAATTCTGGGGGGTTATAACAGTGGGGGTATAAGTGTGGGGGTATAACTGTGGGGGTATAATGGTGAGGGTATAACTGTGAGGGTATAACTGTGGGGGTATAGCTGTGTGGGTATAAATGTGGGGGTATAAATGTGAGGCTATAACTGTGGGGGTATAACTGTGGGGGTATAATGGTGATGGTGTAACTGTGGGGGTATAACAGTGGGGGTATAACAGTGGGGGTATAACTGTGAGGGTATAATGGTGAGGGTATAACTGTGGGGGTATAACTGTGGGGGTATAACAGTGGGGGTATAACTGTGGGGGTATAATGGTGAGGGTATAACAGTGGGGGTATAACAGTGGGGGTATAACTGTGGGGGTATAATGGTGAGGGTATAACAGTCGGGGTATAACAGTGGGGGTATAATGTTGAGGGTATAACAGTGAGGGTATAACTGTGGGGGTATAATGGTGAGGGTATAACTGTGGGGGTATAATGGTGAGGGTATATCTGTGGGGGTATAATGGTGAGGGTATAACTGTGGGGGTATAATGGTGAGGGTATAACTGTGGGTGTATAACTGTGGGGGTATAACTGTGGGGGTATAACAGTGTGGGTATAATGGTGAGGGTATAACAGTGGGGGTATAACTGTGGGGGTATAACTGTGAGGGTATAACTGTGAGGGTATAACTGTGGGGGTATAATGGTGATGGTATAACTGTGAGGGTATAACTGGGGGTATAATTGTGAGGGTATAACTGTGGTGGTATAATGGTGGGGCTATAACTGTGGGGGTATAACTGTGAGGGTACAACTGTGGGGGTATAACTGTGGGGGTATAACTGTGAGGGTATAACTGTGGGGGTATAACTGTGAGGGTATAACTGAGGGCGTATAACTGTGGGGGTATAACAGTGGGGGTATAATGGTGAGGGTATAACTGTGGGGGTATAACTGTGAGGGTATAATGGTGAGGGTATAACCGTGAGGGTATAACTGTGGGGGTATAGCTGTGAGGGTATAACTGTGGGGGTATAACTGTGAGGCTATAACTGTGGGGGTATAACTGTGGGGGTATAATGGTGAGGGTATAACTGTGGGGGTATAACAGTGGGGGTATAACATGGGGGGTATAACAGTTGGGGTATAACTGTGGGGGTATAATGGTGAGGGTATAACTGTGGGGGTATAACTGTGGGGGTATAACAGTGGGGGTATAATGGTGAGGGTATAACATTTGGGGGTATAACTGTGGGGGTATAATGGTGAGGGTATAACTGTGGGGTTATAATGGTGAGGGTATAACTGTGGGGGTATAATGGTAAGGGTATAACAGTGGGGGTATAACTGTGGGGATATAATGGTGAGGGTATAACTGTGGGGGTATAATGGTGAGGGTATAACTGTGGGTTATAATGGTGAGGGTATAACTGTGAGGGTATAATTGTGGGGGTATAATGGTGAGGGTATAACTGTGGGGGTATAATGGTGAGGGTATAACTGTGGGGGTATAATGGTGAGGGTATAACTGTGGGGGTATAACAGTGGGGGGTATAAGAGTGGGGGTCTAACTGTGGGGGTATAACTGGGGGTTTATAATTCTGGGGGGGTATAACAGTGGGTGATACAACAGTGGGGGTATAACTGTGGGGGTATAACTGGGGGTATATAATTCTGGGGGGTTATAACAGTGGGGGTATAACTGTGGGGGTATAACTGTGGGGGTATAGCTGTGTGGGTATAAATGTGGGGGTATAAATGTGAGGCTATAACTGTGGGGGTATAACTGTGGGGGTATAATGGTGATGGTGTAACTGTGGGGGTATAACAGTGGGGGTATAACAGTGGGGGTATAACTGTGAGGGTATAATGGTGAGGGTATAACTGTGGGGGTATAACTGTGGGGGTATAACAGTGGGGGTATAACTGTGGGGGTATAATGGTGAGGGTATAACAGTGGGGGTATAACAGTGGGGGTATAACTGTGGGGGTATAATGGTGAGGGTATAACAGTCGGGGTATAACAGTGGGGGTATAATGTTGAGGGTATAACAGTGAGGGTATAACTGTGGGGGTATAATGGTGAGGGTATAACTGTGGGGGTATAATGGTGAGGGTATATCTGTGGGGGTATAATGGTGAGGGTATAACTGTGGGGGTATAATGGTTAGGGTATAACTGTGGGTGTATAACTGTGGGGGTATAACTGTGGGGGTATAACAGTGGGGGTATATTGGTGAGGGTATAACAGTGGGGGTATAACTGTGGGGGTATAACTGTGGGGGTATAATTGTGAGGGTATAACTGTGGTGGTATAATGGTGGGGCTATAACTGTGGGGGTATAACTGTGGGAGGATAACTGTGGGGGTATAACTGTGAGGGTACAACTGTGTGGGTATAACTGTGGGGGTATAACTGTGAGGGTATAACTGTGGGGGTATAACTGTGAGGGTATAACTGAGGGCGTATAACTGTGGGGGTATAACAGTGGGGGTATAATGGTGAGGGTATAACTGTGGGGGTATAACTGTGAGGGTATAATGGTGAGGGTATAACTGTGGGGGTATAACTGTGGGGGTATAATGGTGAGGGTATAACTGTGGGGGTATAACTGTGAGGGTATAATGGTGAGGGTATAACTGTGGGGGTATAACTTTGGGTGTATAACTGTGGGGGTATAACAGTGGGGGTATAACGGTGGGGATATAATGGTGAGGTTATAACTGTGGGGGTATAACTGTGGGGGTATAACTGTGGGGGTATAACTGTGAGGGAATAACTGTGGGGGTATAACTGTGGGGGTATAATGGTGAGGGTATAACTGTGGGGGTATAACTGTGGGGGTATAATGGTGAGGGTATAACGGTGGGGGTATAACAGTGGGGGTATAACTGTGGGGGTATAACTGTGAGGGTATAACTGTGAGGGTATAACAGTGGGCCTATAATGGTGTGGGTATAACAGTGGGGGTATAATGGTGAGGGTATAACTGTGAGGGTATAACTGTGGGGGTATAATGGTGAGGGTATAACTGTGGGGGTATAATGGTGAGGGTATAACTGTGGGTGTATAATGGTGAGGGTATAATCGTGAGGGTATTACTGTGAGGGTATAACTGTGGGGGTATAACTGTGGGGGTATAATGGTGAGGGTATAACAGTGGGGGTATAACTGTGGGGGTATAACTGTGGAGGTATAACTGTGGGGGTATAACTGTGGGGGTATAATGGTGAGGGTATAACAGTGGGGGTATAACTGTGGGGGTATAACTGTGGGGTTATAATGGTGAGGGTATAACAGTGGGGGTATAACTGTGGGGGTATAACTGTGGGGGTATAATGTTGAGGGTATAACAGTGGGGGTATAACTGTGGGGGTATAACAGTGGGGGTATATCTGTGGGGGTATAACAGTGGGGGTATAATGGTGAGGGTATAACTGTGGGGGTATAATGGTGAGGGTATAACAGTGGGGGTATAACAGTGGGGGTATAACTGTGGGGGTATAACTGTGAGGGTATTACTGTGAGGGTATAACAGTGGGCCTATAATGGTGAGGGTATAACTGTGGGGGTATAATGGTGAGGGTATAACTGTGGGGGTATAATGGTGAGGGTATAACTGTGAGGGTATAACTGTGGGGGTATAATGGTGAGGGTATAACTGTGGGTGTATAACAGTGGGGGTATAACTGTGGGGGTATAACTGTGGGGGTATAACAGTGGGGGTATAACTGTGGGGGTATAACAGTGGGGGTATAACTGTGGGGGTATAACTTTGGGGGTATAATGGTGAGGGTATAACTGTGGGGGTATAACAGTGGGGGTATAACTGTGGGGGTATAACTTTGGGGGTATAATGGCGAGGGTATAACTGTGGGGGTATAACTTTGGGGGTATAATGGTGAGGGTATAATTGTGGGGGTATAACTGTGGGGGTATAATGGTGAGGGTATAACTGTGGGGGTATAACTGTGGGGGTATAACAGTGGGGGTATAATGGTGAGGGTATAACTGTGGGGCTATAACTGTGGGGGTATAAGGGTGGGGGTATAACTGTGGGGGTATAACTGTGGGGGTATAATGGCGAGGGTATAACTGTGGGGGTATAACAGTGGGGGTATAATGGTGAGGGTACAGCGGGGAGGATGGATACAGGGTAATGTGATGAGTTGGATCCAAAACTGGCTCAGCGACAGGAAACAAAGAGTTGTGGTTGATGGATGACTTTGCGACTGGAAAGTGGTTTCCAGTGCCGTTCCACAGGGCTCAGTGTCGGGGCCCTTGCTGTTTGTCGTATATATTAGTGATTTGGACTTAAATGTGGGAGGCATGATTTGGAAGTTTGCAGATGATACAAATCCCCCTACCCCGCCCCTACTAGTGCCACCTGTCACACTTGTCCTGCTTTCTACCCTTAATGTCCCCATTAGCACACCCTTTAGCTAATATCACCACTGTCAACACCCCTTTGTCCTTTTGTCTATGACATCTTTGACAATCTCTTCTTTGCCTCCACCTATCACTGGCCCTCTATCCATCTCCACCTGTCCCTCCCCCTTCAAACAACGTATATTTCACCTCATTTCTGTATTCCCTCAGTTCTGCTGAAGGGTCATACGGACTCGAAACATTAACTGTGTTTCTCTCCGCAGAGGCTGTCAGACCCGCTGAGCTTTTCCAGCTATTTTTGTTTTTGTTATAAAAATTGGCTGTGTGGTTGACAGTGAAGAGGATAGCTGTCACCTCCAGAATGATAGCAATGGTTTGGCTGGGTAGGCAGAGAAGTGGCAAATGGAATTCAATTTAGAGAAGTGGGAGGTAATGCATTCGGAGAGGGCAAACAAAGCAAGGGAATATATATAATAAATGGGAGGGTATTGAGAGGGGCTGAGGAAGTGAGAGAAATTGGAGTGCATGTCCACAGGTCCCTGAAGGTGGCAGGACAGGTGGATAAGGTGGTGAAGAAAGCATATGGAATGCTTTCCTATATGGACAAGGTATTGAATGCAAAAGCAGGGATGTAATGTTGGAACTGTATCAACACTGGTTAGGCCACAGCTGGAATTTTGTGTACAGTTCTGGTCACCACATTACAGGATGGTCATAATTAATCTGGAGAGAGCACAGATGAGATTTACAAGAATGTTACCTGGGCTTGAAAATTGCAGCTGTGAGGAGAGATTGGATAGGCTGAGACTGTTTTCCTTGGAACAGAGGAGGCTGAGGGGGGACTTATTTGAGGTGTACAAAATTGTGAGGGGCCTAGAAAACGTAGACAGGAAAGACCTGTTTCTCCAAGCTGAGGGGTCAGTGACCAGGTGATTGGTAAGAGGATTAGAGGGGAAATGAGGAAACACTTCTTCACCCAGAGGATGGTGGGTGTCTGGAATTCGCTGCCTAGTTTGGTGTTGGAGGCAGAAACCTTCAACTCATTTAAAAGGCACCTGGATCTGCACCTAAAGCGCTGTAACCTGTCAAACCACAGATTGGGTGCTGGAAGGGGGGATTAGAATGGAGGCTAGTTAAAAAAATATATTTTTCAGGCTGCCACTAGCATGATGGGCTGAATGGCCTATCTGTGCCATAACATTTCTATGCTTCTATGGTTCTATAACAGTGAGGGTTACAGCAGTGTTGGTATAGCAGTGAGGGGTCTGATAGCAAGGGGATCTGACAATGAGGGGGTCTGACAGTGAGGGGTCTGACAGTGAGGGGTGATGACAGTGAGGGGTGGTGACAGTGAGGGGGTGTGACAGTGAGGGGGTGTGACAGTGAGGGGTGTGACTGTGAGGGGTGTGACTGTGAGGTGTCTGAAAGTGAGGGGGTGTGACAGTGTCCGGGGTGTGACAGTGAGGAGGTGTGACAGTGAGGGGTGTGACTGTGAGGGGTCTGAAAGTGAGGGGGTGTGACAGTGAGGGGTGTGACAGTGACGGGTGTGACAGTGAGGGGGTGTGTCAGTGAGGGGGTGTGACAGTGAGGGGGTGTGACAGTGAGGGGTGTGACAGTGAGGGGGTGTGACAGTGAGGGGGTGTGTCAGTGAGGGGATGTGACAGTGAGGGGGTGTGATAGTGAGGGGGTGTGACAGTGAGGGGGTGTGACAGTGAGGGGGTGTGTCAGTGAGGGGATGTGACAGTGAGGGGGTGTGTCAGTGAGGGGGTGTGTCAGTGAGGGGGTGTGTCAGTGAGGGGGTGTGACAGTGAGGGGGTGTGACAGTGAGGGGGTGTGTCAGTGAGGGGGTGTGTCAGTGAGGGGGTGTGGGAGTGAGGGGGTGTGGGAGTGAGGGGTGTGACAGTGAGGGGGTGTGACAGTGAGGGGGTGTGACAGTGAGGGCGTGTGACAGTGAGGGGGTGTGACAGTGAGGGGGTGTGACAGTGAGGGGGTGTGGGAGTGAGGGGTGTGACAGTGAGGGCGTGTGACAGTGAGGGGGTGTGACAGTGAGGGGGTGTGACAGTGAGGGGGTGTGGGAGTGAGGGGTGTGACAGTGAGGGGGTGTAACAGTGAGGGGGTGTGACAGTGAGGGCGTGTGACAGTGAGGGGTGTGACAGTGAGGGGGGTGTGTCAGTGAGGGGGTGTGACAGTGAGGGGTGTGACAGTGAGGGGGTGTGACAGTGAGGGGGTGTGACAGTGAGGGCGTGTGACAGTGAGGGGGTGTGACAGTGAGGGGGTGTGACAGTGAGGGGGTGTGACAGTGAGGGGGTGTGTCAGTGAGGGGATGTGACAGTGAGGGGTGTGACAGTGAGGGGGTGTGACAGTGAGGGGGTGTGTCAGTGAGGGGGTGTGGGAGTGAGGGGTGTGACAGTGAGGGGGTGTGACAGTGAGGGGGTGTGACAGTGAGGGGGTGTGACAGTGAGGGGTGTGACAGTGAGGGGGTGTGGGAGTGAGGGGTGTGACAGTGAGGGGGTGTGACAGTGAGGGGGTGTGATAGTGAGGGGGTGTGACAGTGAGGGGGTGTGTCAGTGAGGGGATGTGACAGTGAGGGGGTGTGACAGTGAGGGGGTGTGACAGTGAGGTGGTGTGACAGTGAGGGGGTGTGTCAGTGAGGGGGTGTGACAGTGAGGGGGTGTGACAGTGAGGGGGTGTGACAGTGATGGGGTGTGACAGTGAGGGGGTGTGACAGTGAGGGGTGTGACTGTGAGGGGGTGTGACAGTGACGGGGTGTGACAGTGAGGGGGTGTGGGAGTGAGGGGTGTGACAGTGAGGGGGTGTGACAGTGAGGGGGTGTGACAGTGAGGGGGTGTGACAGTGAGGGGGTGTGACAGTGAGGGGGTGTGATAGTGAGGGGGTGTGACAGTGAGGGGGTGTGTAGCAGCGCAAGGTTTAGCAATGAGAGGGAGAGTAATGAGACAATAAATCAAGTTGGATTTGTTTGGAACAGGTACTCTGGGATCCGTCCCTCTGCTACTAACTTTGTACACGCAGGAACGTTCCTTCTGCCTTTATGTTGATAGAAGCAGCTTCTCCTTGGCAATAATACATCCCACTTTCCTCTGTGTTATTCACTCGCAGCTCCCAGTCCTTGTTGAAAGTGGGTAAGATTTCTTTTCCTGATGAAGAGGCGACAAGTTTTGCGTTGTCCTTGTACAGGTTCACGGTGAATCGAACGGGTGTGTTTGGCGGTGCAGACATGTTGCTTGGGTGAACGTGATGGTGGCATTTAAACACACATGGAATTTTCACTGTCTCATTCACTATGGCCACAATGATTAATCCTTTCTGTACGATCTCACAATGCAATTTTCCCTGACCTTAAAGAAAGCAAATGCTTCTAGTTAGATCCCTCCTCGTGTAATAAGACCCAAAACATTGTCTATTTGTCCCTTGCTCCAGCTCTGGCTGACAGTTTGAATACTGGCTGCTGCAGTGAGGGTCCCTGTGGGCCCCCTCTCATCAACCCTTCACCAGGATACTCTTCAGCCCTGAACATCTTACTGCCAGTGTCAAGGGAACAGCAACTTTGGGAAATACACCACTCAAAAGAATGCAGCTAGGGGTGAACAGCACAAAGTTAGATACAGAGTAAAGCTCCCTCTACACTGTCCCCATCAAACACTACCAGGACAGGTACAGCATGGGGTTAGATACAGAGTAAAGCTCCCTCTACACTGTCCCCATTAAACACTCCCAGGACAGGTACAGCACGGGGTTAAATACAGAGTAAAGCTCCCTCTATACTGTTCCCATCAAACACTCCCAGGACAGGTACAACACAGGGTTAGATACAGAGTAAAGCTCCCTCTACACTGTCCCCATCAAACACTCCCAGGACAGGTATAGCATGGGGTTCGATACAGAGTAAACTCCCTCTACACTGTCCCCATCAATAACTCCCAGGACAGGTCCAGCACGGTGTTAGATACAGAGTAAAGCTCCCTCTACACCGTCCCCATCAAACACTCCAGGACAGGTACAGCACAGGGTTAGATACAGAGTAAAGCTCCCTCTACAATGTCCCCTTCAAACACTCCCAGGACAGGTACAGCATGGGGTTAGATACAGAGTAAAGCTCCCTCTACACTGTCCCCATCAAACACTCCCAGAACAGGTATAGCATGGGGTTCGATACAGAGTAAAACTCCCTCTATGCTGCCCCCATCAAACACTCCCAGGACAGGTTCAACACGGAGTTAGATACAGAGTAAAGCTCCCTCTGCAATGTACTCATCAAACACTCCCAGTACAGGTACAGCACGGGGTTAGATACAGAGTAAAGCTCCCTCTACACTGTCCCCATCAATCACTCCCAGAACAGGTACAGCATGGGGTTAGATACAGAGTAAAGCTCCCTCTACACTGTCCCCATCAAACAATGCCAGGACAGGTAGAGCATGGGGTTAGATACAGAGCAAAGCTCCCTCTACACCATCCCTATCAAACACTCCCAGGGCAGGTACAGCATGGGGTTAGATACAGAGTAAAGCTCCCTCTACACCGTCCCCATCAAACACTCCCAGGACAGGTACAGCACGGGGTTAGATACAGAGTAAAACTCCCTCTATACTGTCCCTATTAAACACTCCCAGGACAGATACAGCACAGGGTTAGATATAGAGTAAAGCTCCCTCTATACTGTCCCTATTAAACACTCCCAGGGCAGGTACAGCACGGGGTTAGATACAGAGTAAAGCTCCCTCTACACTGTCCCCATCATATACTCCCAGGACAGGTTCAACACGGGGTTAGATACAGGGTATAGCTCCCTCTACACCGTCCCCATCAAACACTCCCTGACATAAAGTAGATGCAACAATGAGGTTTTTGAAATAGAGCTGCAGACATAGTCAAACATGCTAAGGGTCTTCAGAGAAGTGTTATCAAGCAAAGTTTATCAAGCAAATGATGAACTTGTTTCAATCTTCGTTCTGAGACTATTGCTGCAGGAACTAACCCCAACATAATTGACATGATTCCAATATTACTGGGTTGGGTACAATTCCTTTGAGGCTGGAATGATTGAGATCAGTTTTGGGGGATCGTTGCTTATGCTGGGGTATGAGGAATGCTGAAACACTCTTCAAAGACTGGCTCTACGGAGCTCAGGCACCTGTTCCAGCTCCCCGGCTTCTGCACCATCCCCCCGCCCACCCCCCCACCCCCCACCACCACCCCCACCCCAGCACAACAAGATGAAGCTCCTCCTCTAATGTTGGCTTCAAGTTAACCGCTGGGGCTCTGACCTTACTGCACCTGAGCCGCTGTGTGGGTTTGTAACTGGGGTGGTGAACAAAGTGTTTGAGAGGATACCCCTTGTCCCTGCAAGTTGCCAGACTCTTACTAGCTGCGTAGGGTTAAAGAGTGTGTAGGGGAAGCGTGGGGTAGGTGGGAGGAGCGGTGGGGGAGAGGTGGAAAAGGAGCAGGAATGGGCCGCAAGGTCCATCACGTCTGCTCCGCCAGTCAATACAATCATGGCTGATCTCGGGCTTCAACCCCTTTTTCCCACCTGCTCCCCATATCCCTTGATTCCCTGAGAGACTAACTATCTGTCTATCCCAGCCTTAAATGTATTCAACAATGGAGCATCCACAACCCTTTGGGGTAGAGAATTCCAAATATTCACAACCCTTTGAGTGAAGAAATTGCTCCTCATCTCAGTGCTAAATGATTGTCCTCTTATCCTGAGACTGTGCCCCCCACCGTGTTTTAGATTCCCTGACCAGTGGAAATGATCTCTTAGCGTCCACCCTATCAAACCCCTTCAGACTCTTGTATGTTTTTAGTGAGATCGCCAGAGGACGATGGTACAATGTAACAGCACAAAAGCCAGGAAAATGGGACATGTCTGTCCTGCAGAATGCTTATGGGTGACCCTTATTTTTAAGCAGTGACCCCCCCAAGTTCTAGATGTTTTGTAAAATTGTTCATTCGTTCATAGGATGTGGGCATCCTCTCATCCATGCATTTGTTACCTCGGGACTTGATTATGTCAAAGCACTCCCAGCTGGTCTTCCACACTCTACCCTCCATAAACTGAGGGCCATTGAAAATGCTGCTTCCCGTGTCCTAACTCACACCAAGTGCTGTTCACTTATCACCCTTGTGCTCACCGACCTACACTGGTTCCCTGTCAAGCAAAACCTCAATTTTAAAATTCTCCTCCTTGTCTTCAAATCCTTCCATGGCCTCGCCCCTCCCTATCTCTGTCATCTTGTCCAGCCCCACAACCGAGATCTCCGCGCTCCTCCAATTCCAGCCTCTTGAGCACCAGCGATTTTAATGGCCCTGCCGTTGGCGGCCGTGCCTTCAGTTGCCTGGACCCTAAACTCCGGAATTCCCTCCCTACGCCTCTCCACCTCTCTACCTCTATCTCTCTCTCTCTCTCTTTAAAAGGCTCCTTAAAACCTCCCTCTCTTTGTCCAAGATTTTGGTCAACCCGCTTTAATATCTCCTTATGTGGCTCAATGTCAGAACACGCCTGTGAAGAGCCTTGGGATGTTTCGCTGCTACATAAATGCAAGCGGTTGCTGTTGGATCACAGGCAGGAGCAGGAACTGTGAGGCAGCAGAGATGGTTGGGTGGTCTGGGGGCTGTGACTATGATATTGAGGCTTGAGTAGAATCTGCTGCTGTGACTCCTCAGAACCAGAATCTGGTTTGACTAGATGGAATTCTTCGTATCCCACTATTTTTGGGTACAAAATGGGGGGGTGGGGGGGGGGTCATTCCCACCCCCTCTCCCCCCAACCCCCACACCAGTTCGCCTGACCTCCTCTTACTCGCTTTCAAGAGCCGAATTTAAGTTGGACCCAGGCCTCAGGTCACTCCCAGTGCCTCGGGCCCCGAGCTATTACAGTTGGCCCGGGTTAGTCTGGTTCCCTTCCAGGAGAGGCAGTTCTAAGGCTGGGGAGCAGCCCCGTTACTTACCCCGTCACCACATGGCCTGTTCAAACGTTGAATCCTACCTTGCTGAAAGTAAAGAATCAGCCAGATCAGGAACCTCACAGTGGGAGACATTCTCCTGCCTCTCGCAGCTCTGTCTGTCTCTGTGTCTCTGTGTCTCTGTGTGTGTGTGAAGAAATCAAAGAAGGATGTTTGTCGTTTCTCCAAGTTCCCTTTTTCTGTGGCAAACAGAGAATGTGATCATTGTGTAACGTCCCCTTCTTAGGGCCCTGACACATAATCCTACCGGGAACTTCCTAACCAAGGCACAGTGAATTTCACAAGGTGAATGTGGACAGGAAAACCCAGGAACTAATCCACAGCCCCTCCAAGTGCTGGTGAAATGAGCCCAAGAGTTTTTGCCTGTAATTCCCAACCCTGCGTGTTGGTCAGACTTTGCCAGAACTTCCAGTGCCCCATTTTCAGGATGTGAAAGCCCACCAATAGCAGGGTTGCCAAACCTCCAGGTTTGGCCTGGAGGCTCCAGGAACTGAGGATCAATCTCCAGGACACTGCTGTGTGCAACTCTGGAGAAAAATCATCGGGACAAAAACACAGATTGTTTCTTTCTGTCATTTTTAAAAAAAAAACGTTTCTCTTTACCAGATATAAAAATATTGAAAATTGTGGGGGGAGGTGGGGGGGAAAGGCTGTTTGGCTGACAGTCGAGCATCATCCCATTGGGTAAAGACACTTTTTGTTTTGCAATTGGCGTAAGAAGGGATTATGTCACAAGGATAGATGTGTTGGCTGACTAATGGCTGAAGTGTGGGGGCAAGTCACATGATGAAACCTCCAGGAATACACTGAATCACAGTTGGCAACCCTAATCACCCTGAGAAGGTTGTGTGAAAGGTTTTAGTGAACTGCAGCAGTGCATGTGGACATCCACAGTACTTTACTCCATAGCCGTTTAACTGAGTGGCTTAATTATTTCAGAGGACATGTAAGAGTCAACCACATTGCTGAGGCACACTTAGGGGGGGTAAGGACAGCAGATTTCATGCCCTGCACTGAAGGACATTAAATGAAGCAGATTAATTTGATCAGTATTAGTGAGACTATTGCAAAGTTATTCATTAAACTTGCCATTGTCAGGTTCGAACTCTAGTCTCCAAAGCATTCATCCAATCCTATGGAGTACTAGTCCGATAACATTACCCTACGTTACTGTCCCCCTACTGCACAGTTTCACACTAAACTGCCTCTGATTTCCCTTCTCCATCCTATTTACCTACCACCCTTCATGAGCTCTTTGCTCAGTTGCTTCCCTTTCACATTGAAGGTCTGAGTCTTATCGCTCCCTGTAACCTCACCTGGACTTTCAGAGAGGCCAGAGGTAGCTCTGGCTGTAATCTCTGGATCCTCCTTTGACTCGAGAGGTGCCAGAGGGTGGGTGAATTGTGAATGGTGCGTCCTTGTTCAAAAACGGGGAGAGGGGTACACCCAGTGCTTAGGGTCAGCCAAATGTTGGATGGTGGGGAACCAATTATCCGGGGAAAAGTGAATGGCACTTGGAAAAATATGCCATAATGATGAATGCCATCGGGTTTTATTTTATTTGGCTATGTTGATTAAGTCCCTTTAGGAAAGAGGTCGTGGTTCACAGATAGAAAAGGGGATGAGGTCCTGCAGCAGAGTTTAGGGAGCTGGGAAGGAGGCTAGCAAGGGTGGCCACAAAGGTAATAATCTCTAGATTATGGGGAAAGGTAGCTGGTGATCCAGAGGCCCAGGCTAATTCTCCAGGGAACATGGGTTCAAATCCCACCTTGGCAGCTGACAATGATATTCAATTAATAAATCTGGAATTGCAAGCTAGTCCCAATGATGGTGATTGTTATGACCCAGCTGATGGTAAGGGCTCAGTTGTTCAAATCCCAGGGGGAAACGTGAACAACTGTCATAACCTATATTTTCGATTGGTATATTTGAAATGCAGCTCCAAATTCAGGAATAAGACCACCAAGCCTCAAGAGGGTTTTTATATAAAACTAAATTGAACATTTATTAATTTAACAACAAATTAAACACACACACATGTCTACAAATTGCTACCATAATAACTTTTAAACAAATCCCCAAATTAATCACTCCCAGGTAAATCTTCACCAAGGCAACAATAACCCATAGACTTTAAACAGACACCAGGCAAAGCACATTTGACCTTACAAATTCAAAATGAGGTTCCTTTCAATTTGTTTCCTTTGCAGACACCGTTGTAGGCCTCAGGCTGGTTAGACCTTAAATGCCTCTGACTTACACACACAAACTCCTTCCTGTTTATACATAGCGTTTCCTTCGAATGTAAATTTCCCATTGTATTCTAGACTTTTAATGTCACATCTTCTAACAATAGCATTTTCATCCCCCTAATTTTATTAATAATATAAACACATTGCTTGATGTCTCCCAGCTAGGTGCAAGATCTTACCCATTTTTCAAATGGCTTATTCAACAAATGCAAATTTACACTTTATCTTCCCCTCCTTACATTTATCTAATTAACATCTCAAAACTACTATATGTCAAAGCATCCAGGTCAGCTGGCTTTAACCCAATTAAGCCACACAAAGGCCTGAATTTGCCAGGCCAATTCAGGCCCGCCCATGTAATGCGCGGCCGCTAGTGCTCAGCACTACCTGTACCAGTGGAAGGAGGAGGGAGAGTTGGGGCCTGGGCTCTTTCGTGCACGTGAATGAACACAGAAATCTCCCTGAGGCACGGAGCTGCCTCAGGGAGGTCAAGTTATAATAAAACTTTTTTCAAAAATAAAGTCACAAATTATTTAAACATGGGTCACCTGATCTGGGACATGTTTGTGATTTCGGCAAATTTTATTCAATGATTATATAAGACCTTCAGGAAGCCTCATCCCACCCGTGGATGAGGTTTCCTGAAAACGCAAAGGCTGTTTGGGCTCTTTACCTGCCCGCCTAGGGGCAGCGTTGTTAATGAGCTTAATTATTTTTTAATGGCCTTAACAGGCCGCTGACAGTTCGGCAGGCGCTCACCCGACTCCAGCGCGCGCCCACCAAGCGAAAGATCGAAATGATGCGTGATGACATCGGGAAGCACACCCAACATCATCTCGCGTTATTTTACACCACAGCTAGTCAGGCCCGCCCCCCCCACACTGACGTCAATATTCTGGTCACAGACTCGCACATAGACACTGACCCTACTACAACTCCAATTTAAAAATAATTTCCAATAACGCTGTAGACATTCATTTCTCTCCCTGACAGTGACCGTGAAACTATCACCGATTGTTGTGAAAACCCATCTGGTTCGCTGATGTCCCTTTAAGGAAGGAAATCTGTCATCCTTAGCTGGCCTGGCCTACATGTGACTCCAGGCCCACAGCAATGCGGTCGGCGCTTAACTACCCATCAAGGGCAATTAGGGATGAGCAACAAATGCTGGCCCATGGAAGAATAAAAAATAAAAATTACCTGCGATACCAGGGGCAAGTGACTATAGAAAAAGGAGGATAGAGTAGTAGATGAATGCATTGGCTGGACAGATGGTGCAGGAGAAAGGGCCTTAGCTTCCTGAGATATTGGGGTGAGTCCCGGGGGAGGTGGGACCTGTACAGGCAGAATGCCAAAACCTCATGGGGTGGGGGTGGGGGTGTGGGGGGGGGTTGGGGGTGGGGGGGTTAGTGGGAGGGGGGCTGGTGTTTGCTAGTGTAAATAGAGAGGGTTTAAACTAACTTGGCAAAGGGGAATAGGAACTAGGATGTTGACTTAGAAAGGAGGTAAAAGGTGCACAAAGATTGGGAGGGACAGATAGCATTCGAGTAAGGTGCAGTAAAGTCTATATTAGGTTTGCAGTGCATGTGTATAAACACATTAAGCATGATGAATAAGATTGGTGAGCTGCAGGTGGAGAGAGCCATGTAGGAGTTTGATGTTGTGGCAATAATGGAGACCTGGCTCAAAAAAAGGGCAGGATTCAAGATACAGCATATAGTCCTGGACACAACGTGTTCAGGAAAGATATTTCATGTCCAAATGCAACAAGTCCTGGACAATTTGGGCTGATAAGTGGCAGATAACATTCGCATCACTCAGTTGCCAGGCAATGACCATCTCCAACAAAAGAGAATATAACCATCTCCATGAAGACATGGTGGCTAAATTTGCAGATAACACAAAGATAGGTAGGAAAGTGTTGTGAAGAGGTTGCAGCTGGATATAGATAAGTTGAGTGAATGGGCAAAGATCTGGCAAATGGAGTTTAATGTGGGAAAATGTGAAGTTGTTCACTTTGACAGGAAGAACAAAAAAGCAGAGTATTATTTAAATGGAGAACAGCTGCATAATTCTGAGGTGTAGAGGGATCTAGGTGTTCTAGTACATGAGTCACAAAAAGTTAGTATGCAGGTGCAGCAAGTAATTAAGAAGGCTAATGGAATGCTATCCTTTATTACGAGAGGGATTGAACATAAAAGTAATGATGTTATGCTTCAATTATGTAGAGCATTCGTGAGCCTACGCCTTGAATATTGTGTACAGTTTTGGTCTCCTTATTTAAGGAAGGATGTGAATGCATTGGAGGCAGTTCAGAGGAGGTTTACTAGATTGATACCTGGAATGAGTGGGTTGTTTTATGTGGAAAGTTTGGACAGACTGGGCTTGTTTCCACTGGAGTTTAGAAGAGTGAGGGGTGATTTGATTGAAGTATATGTAAGGAACATATCTTTTTATTTTTTGTTGGACCGTGAATTAAAATGACAATGGCTGCAGTTTGAAAGACATGTCCACTGGAACAGGATGAGAGATATATACAATGTTGCAGTCCTAGAACAGAGTGTGCCACGAAAGACAGGATGGCATCAGAAAGGAGTGCTGGACCACGGGAGCTGCCTGACAACAGCATTTTTAATTGTTTTCTGACCAGGTGACCAGGTTTTGTGTGAGAGCCGTGCAGCAATCTCCCCTGCTTACAGAGAGAAAACATCTAAAATCTCTTTTCCTCATATCTCTATAACCTGCTCTCTCGTTGAGGAAACCCTTGTAAGAAGGAAAAGGGGCAAACCAGTTAGAAACATAGAAAGGCAAGAGCTGAACCAG